>JALPCB010000260.1:0-19279 GCA_026538395.1 Cryptococcus sp. GC_Crypt_3
GAATAGACGACGACCCTTCACCTTGTACTCAAATGACGTGATTGCTTTTCTTTGGGGCAACGTTGTTTCTCTCTCCGCATCATATTTATTCCTTGAACCTGCTCTTCTTCTCGACTGTCTTGTTGCTGCACGCTTTCAAGATTGCTATCACTAACATCGCATTTGGCCTACAGACTTGTGTCCCATTTGCGCTTCGCATACTTTAGCAAAGGTGAGCGACTGTCTCTGTTCGTTCTCAACTCCCGACACTTCTTCCACCAAGTCCACGTGCTCAAAGGATGGCATCGGAGATCATTCCCATCGTCGCCGCTTTTCATACTCGTCCCACTCCCCGATCCCCCGCGCAGGTCAGCGCCCGGGGTAGCTCCGGGAGCCAAGCTGATTTGATTTCTGGTGCCTTACCTCTAGCCCGGAGAAAACGTGCCGCCCTCCTTTCGGCCAAACCTCTCCGTCACAGTCACTCGGTTGCCGGACACCTAACGGCGGACAAGATCCCTCTTGGCGCTCATACCTTGCAGCCTCGATTTCTCTCTCGACACAGAACCGAAGGACGTTTCCTAACCAAAGACGGTTGTATGCTGCTAGAAGGCGGTACACTCCTATCTGATAGCGGCGTCTTGCCCGTGTACCACAAATCAGCCACCCCGGGGAATACTAGGTGAGTCTAGACTCCATCACCTCGAGTTGGGCGATCACAACTCCGTCACCTTCCCCTCATTCAACCCACGATGCATGCCATCATCCCTGGTTGTCATTTGATCGTCCTTTTGCTCCCGAGAATCCTCCTCTTCCCCCAAAATTTTACGCCTCACATCCTGGTCGCCTGTCTCCCTTTGGCGCTAGAGATGATCCCCTATTTCACTCTTCGCTTCTAGCACGACATTCACCCGTTTAACTCGCTTTGTCACTATGAAAAGCGACTGATGCTGATCATGTCCATTTCGGTCTCACCTCGGTCCACATCCTTTCCACTCAACCACCGTCATCTACCAACCCTCATCATCATCATCACCATGGCTTGATCTACAAACGTCCCCTGCCTCGACTTCTCCTTTGTTCTCTGCGCCACTCATACGCCACCCCCTTCCACCCGGCAATCAACCTCGCTTTCGACCTTATCGTTCACTTCCTCATACGTTCACACTCAGCATTCCCGCTCGTAGTCATCTCCTCCTTGGTCATACTCCGTTGAAGGACAAGACATTTCCGCTCTCACTTTTTGATCGAGTGAGTTCGCCAAGCGTCTCACTAAAGCGCATATAATCATACTGACCGTCTTGTTTTCATCAGCCCACACTTTGTCAAAATGGAGATGGACATGGACGTGGCTTGGTGCTTGACGTGCTCGACGCAGATGGTAAGTCAACAAGCGCTCAGACGTCATCATCTCCGGGGTATTGACCATACTGCGCAGAATGACCCTCGCAGCCCGTATTGCTCCGAAGCATGCCGCCTGCAAGATACTGAACCATCGTCACGGTCAACCCAGCCGCTCCCCCTCACCTCGCCTCTTCCCCATGGCCTGATGCTGCCTTCAGCTTCACGGGCCTCTAGACCCTCTCAGTCAGGCCCACAGCATTCTGCGCAAGCCAGTATTCCTTCGGCACGACGTCCATCAATGAATCTTTTCGCGCCACAAGGTGTACCATCGTCATCCTCTTTCAGACCCGTCCCGAGAGATCGACGAGCCTTCTCATTTCCTGCTACACAAGCTGTGGACCCTGCGCCGTTACCTCGTAACGCATCCCGTCGTCAGACCAACGCTACCCTACAGTATGTGCGCGATAACACTACCTCTACCACTGGTGCGACTACTTCTCGCGGCCTTCCGGTCTCAGTGCGAGCCAATCCATCCAAGGGCCTTGTCAAATCGTCAAAGACCACTGGAGCAAACACGCCCAATGACCCAGACTCGGTGTTCTGCTCTACCTCTGAAGGTAGCGATTACGGTTTTGGGGACGCGCAGGGAGCATCGCCTGTCATGGTGACTAAACCTCTAACGTCACTTCCACCTTTCGGTCGGTTTTCCGTCAAAGCTCAGCGACCCGCCATGCCTAAGCCATTCACTGCCGTTGCTCCCAAAGTCTCGCCCGGCTCCTCATCAGCATTGATCACTGCCAGACCTCACCTCATCAGTCGCAAATCACCTAGCCCCGTTGCGGCAATGATCGCTTCATCAGCATCGTCAAAGAGTCGTGACGACATTGTCAGCTGGCTCAACGAAGTGAAGCGTCTTCCCACGGACAACGACGTCGAGGAGACTATAAGGCCAAGAGGACGATCGCGGACAAAGCGCGATGCCCTTGCCGAACTCTCCTTCTCTCAAGACAACGCCGCTAACGATCACGAGGTTGATTGTGGGGCATTGGGAACGACACCCAAGGGTAGAATCGGCTCCGCCATTGCGGGCTTGAGCAACTTAGGTAGCTTCAATGTCGGACCGATCGTCAAGGCTCTGACAGGTACGGCCCTCTCGCCTGCCACCCCTGTACAAACCCCGAACTCAAGCGCTATTGAAGGCCTAGGCTTGCAATCTGTGCCGGCCCCCGCTGAAGTGTCCCGCGTCGCTGTCACCACTTTCCCTGGCGAATCGGAGTCTACTCATATGCTTCAAACGGGCGGTGCTACACCAACCCTCTCGACCGTATCGTTCTCGGAAGTCATTGATCCGTTGACCGACAATGGCGATCACTTTGAATTCTACACAGACGACCAATCTCAAGCTGGATCATCTGCCTTTGCCCGACACCTCTCGTTTGGGTCAGGCAGAGCTGCGGCAACTCTCACTTCCGCAGCCAACTCTGCCAAAGATGTTAAATCACCTGGCAGCCATAATTCCCCTCTACGACCGATTAAGAACACCGCTTCGGCGATCTGGAATCTCTCTACGTATCTTCGATCATTTGCCCCTTTCACTATATCCTCCGTCATCGCCCCCTACGCCGCTCCAACCGCTACAGAAGGGGAGGCGAGTAGATTGACGCCTGCCAAGCAAGTATCGCCGGCGAAGCCATCTCCTGCGATCATGCCCGTTTCAGCGCCTGTACGAACGAGTCGACCGGTGGACATGGAGCCGGAATCGCCTGCTCAGCAGATGGTCCGGAGTCTTCCGATGGACATCGTCTTGCCTTTTGGCAGCGAGAACGCTGCTGCCGACAGACTGCGACAGCGAGAAGTGCAGGAATGGCTCGAGAGCCCCTCGCCTTCCCGCAGCCGATCGCGAGGGAGGGACAAGTTGGCAGTCAAGGTACACTCTCGCAGCGCATCTCACGAAGACCGACAATCCGAGTCTCAAACGCGGCACGGACGAAAGACGTCATATGACGCTGACGCCAGTGAAGAGGAGGATGGTCCAGCTGTTGAAGAACGCAGGGGCCGCAGCAGGCGCGAGAAGGTGTTACCAGAAAGTGCGGTCGAGGAGGATCGCAGGGGTCGAGGAAGGGATAGGACTGCGAGGGCATGACCCGACGATCAAGGTTTTCTTTCGTCCTTGCCTTGTCGACTTCACGCACCACTCCGACCTACGTTTTGCGGTCCTGCCTGTGCTTCGCAGTGCCGTTCCACTCCTCTCTCCACTCGCTCTCATTCATCATTCACGAGTCTGTGTCCATCAACACCATTCCAATATCAATCCAATTGTACACATATCGACGATCAGTCCAGCATTCTTGTTTCCCGCTACTTTTTGTCCTCCATATGCTCCTTGTTTGTACCAGATATCTGTTTCGGCGAGTATTGCAGTAAGGAGAAGTCACAAAAGACGATCAAGTACGCGTAGTATAGTCAGCAGTCCAAGCAGTGGTCTCAGTAGCATAGTACACGATGACTCCCATGTAACGTTGTATACATCTACTTACTGTCTGTATGCGAGTACTATCAGAAGCACGCTGATTTTGGAACCAAATAACAGTGCCGGGTCTAGAATTGCCTATTGGGGAAGCCGATTCCCATACTGTATGTAAGCTGCTTACCAAAGCTCACCCAGATGCATCTCAGCTTTTACCATTGTAGGGTTATACAACCGCGTCGTCTGACAGACCGCCGTGCAATCTCGAACAGTCTAGCGAGGTCGTCTTGATATGCTGCTTGCTGATGAAGTCCGAACGAACTCGATTGCAAAAACAGCTATAAAGACCGAAGGAGCAAGAGCTTGGTTCATCGTTCAATATCTCCCGATCAGCATCAAGCGAATTACCCGTACAAGCTGTTCTTCCGAATCACTCATACACCAAGTCTACGCGCGAAAGTACTTGTCGCAGGCAAGATCAACACCACATTCCGTGGCAACATCGTTGCAAACCCCATACACACTAGAGCTCTCACCAGCACATCAGCCATGACGCCCGAGGTCTCGCGCACAGTGGCCAAAGCGGTGTACGCGGTAGAACAAGGTGAAGGCGCCGGGGCGCGCGTTCGGCGGTCGATCGGATCAGCAGAACTGCGGAACCTCAGTCCGTTCTTGATGTACGTATCTCTCTCCCGTCTTCTTGTTGTGGCCGCCGCAGCGCTGGTTCTCGTCTGATGGCTCGAGTTGGGTGATAGAGCTGATGATAACCATGCGCGATATAGGCTAGATCATTTTAGGATCGCGAAAGGAGCTGGGTTCACGGATCATCCCCATCGCGGCCAGACGACAGTCACGTACATGCTCGAAGGGTGAGTTGATTGCTCCGAGGGTATCACGGTATAAAGGTAGACAGGAGATTATGAGCTGACGGAATTGGGGGTGTAGGATGGTAGAGCACGAGGACTTCTTGGGTAATCGGGGCCTGTAAGTCGCTCCTTCTTTCCTCTAGCTCCTCTCCCACCTTGTTCCTTTAGAACAGCGCAACGCATGATGGATACTAGGATTCAGAAGTAGCTTCAGCTGATATTTGGATCGGATCTAGCCTCGAGCCAGGCGACGTACAATGGATGACGGCGGGCCAAGGGATCGTCCATGCCGAAATGCCCTATTTCGATCCGGATCCAAGTAAAGCTGTCGATCCGACCGGGATGCAATTATGGATCGACCTGCCCAAGGATCAGAAGTTCATCAAGCCGACATATCAGGAGAAGAAGGCTTCGGAGTGAGTTGATCTCTACCCACCAACGTCATCGAACGAGTGTGAACTAACGCTGGACTCGACGTGATAGTATCACCACCATCCGGCCGAAAGAAGGGGTCGAAATCACTATCATCTCCGGCGAGTCGCACGGGTCGACAGGCTTCGTGAGACCAGTAGGAGGGTGCTGGTATATCGATATCAAGCTTCAACATGCGGGGGCAAGTGTCTATCAACCGATTCCTCAGGGATGGACCGCTTTTGCGTATAGTGCGTTCTGTCTGCTTCTACAACTAAACCGAATATGCGCATCCGACTGACATGCGTCGTGTGATATACTCGTAGTCATAAGTGGCAAAGTCAGTATCGGCGACGATATCCACCAGCATGAGCAATACAACACGCTTGTCTTCTCATCGCAGGGAGGACAGAATGGGGTACTCTTCTCTCGTCCACATAATCAAACGGAGGAGACGAGACTGATCCTCGTGGCTGGTGAACCCCTAGACCAAAAGGTAGTCCAAGTGAGTCATGCATCTTTAACCTCATCCGTCGGTAATGCAACGAAAAGAAGAGAGACTGATCCTGATTAATCGACTCAACTCGTAGTACGGCCCGTTCGTGGTCAACACTCAGCGCCAAGCGATGGAGGCCGTCATGGACTACCGCGGGGGCAAGAACGGGTTTGAGCGCGCCGTGGGCTGGGAGAGCGAGATTGGGAAATCTTTCGGAGTCGTCTAGCTTTTTATCAGATGGTCACATTATTACATTGTCATCGTCGACATGCCGGGGTCTGCCGAGGTGTTTGTATGCATCATGTGTTTGTATGAATTGATACATGTGCCATTCACTGCTCGTACATTGAAATACATTGCCGCCAGAGTCGCACCGCACGGGTACTCTGCGCGTCACGTGATCGGAACCAAACACGTAATCTGATCTGATCAAACGACAATGATCCGCTTCATCCACCATTCACCCATCCAACGTTTTCAGAAATCAATTCAATCCACTCACACATACACTGCACATCGACTCGTTGCGCATCTTATCTTATATAACGATCATTTCTGTGTCGTTCCCGTTTGTTTCTACATCTCTTCTTCTCTTCTTGTTGCATTCTCATACGAACAGCACAACATGACGATCCCAATCCCGCATTCGCAGAACGACCTCATCGATCCGCACTGGCACGCCATCATTCCCCCATCTCACTGCGATAGTCACCCATCCCACCATCATCCGTATTCATACACACACAATGGCACTGGCATTGGTAAAGGCTTGCCACCCGCTACGAATCGTGGTGTTGGTGGTAGCAGCGCGATTTTCGCCGCGACTGACTTTCCCGATCTCCCATTGAGCGGCGCATCGGAAGTACGCTCTAGCGTGTCCAAGCTCTGGAAGTGCCAGTCTTCGTCCGCTTCTTCATCTCGTGTCTCTATCTCGTCGAGTGGCGACACTGCTTCTACTTCTACCACTGGCACCAGCTACTCCCGTATAGGCGAGCAAGGACCAGTCAACCTAGACAGATTCGTGAGTATTGATAGGCGTTGAAACGACATGGATTGTGCTGAAGCTTGTTGACGATGTAGGCATCCTCGTACACGCCACTGTGGCTGCGACATCTACCTCCTCCGCATCAGAGAATCTCTTTAGCACCGTCACCGAGGTTCCCCTCTCTGGACTATGCTAGAGACATATTTCCTCCCAACATCTTACACGATACCTTGCCCATCACCAGCCTTCACCCTTCGATCCTCTCGCGTCCGCCCGCACAGAAGATCCCGCGACCACTAGACTCTGACCGTGCTCTCACGCAGCCGGGATACTACGCCGAGCATTTCGGCAATCTTCTCTCGCACTACCTGGTCGCTCAAAGCGACGAGATGGACAGAGCCACCGTGCACATAGCTCCCCTGCATCTTGAGCAGACGGCAAGCTTCGAGCCTACGTACCGTGTCCAGATACCCGGTATTCGCGAAGATTCGCCCCGCTTGGCAATCGGTGACAAGCTCTTGCTTCGGGGACTATATCCAACACAAAGGATTGCTCATATTCACGAGGTCGAGGCCGAGGTTGTAGGTCTAGCCAAAAGAGAAGGATGGGTATACGTCCGATCACCTGCTCTGGCTGGATGTGATGCCTCCATGCCCAAGACTGTTGTTGGAAGCGATAGGAGGCTCGCGTCACTTTATCAGATTCGTTTCCTGGTATCAGCTGCTCCCGCATGTGCTATGCAGGATGGCGTAAGTTAACTGCTTTTGCACGCATAGGAAGGATTTGAGCTGATGGCTTTGATAGGTCCGCACTCAAGGAATGATGTTGCAGATAGGCTGCAAATTAGTCAGGAGATGGCTATTCCCACAAATATCGGATTTGGAGCCGGATGTCAAAGCAGATGCTCCAGCGATCAACTGGATAGACGAAGCGCTCAATGATGAGCAAAAGGTAAGTCATATCGATATGGTACATCTGGGCTCATCAATGAACAGTCCGCTGTCTCCGATATCGTTTTGAGCCGCACCAGGGTCCCATATCTAATCAGCGGTCCACCAGGAGTGAGTCGTTCTTATGTTGTTGTTGTTGGTGTATGCTGACTGACCTTCCTTAGACCGGTAAGGGCTACCCACAAATCGTAATGCAGGACGCACTAATACATTCTTCTAGGCAAAACGAAGCTCCTCGTCGAGGCTGTTCTGCAAGTCGTAAACCATCACCCCGATGCTGCTATCCTAGTATGCGCGCCCTCGAACCCTGCAGCGGACACTATTGCGAGACGTTTGGCAAAGTCGCTCCAGCCCGGTCGGATGCTGCGTCTCAATTCGTCGGTCCGCACCTTCGCTGAGGTTCCCGGAGAGCTCCTGCCGTACTGCCACATCAATGACGATCATTTCGATATCCCTGCGTTCGCTCAGCTGATGGCTTATCGAGTTGTCGTCACGACGTGTATCGACGCCAATATACTCGTCACTGCTCGGGCGACAAATGCTGCGATGATGCGAGCACAATCAGAGCTGCATAACAACTTCCACCCGTTCTCTTCCAGGCGGCCTACCATCCTTCCCCACTGGACCCATCTCCTCATCGATGAGGTAAGTCGATCTAACCGCAGAACAAATGAGTCCAAGCTAATTCAGATATAGGCGGCTCAAGCGTCTGAACCAGAAACCCTCATCCCTATGGCTGTAGTAGTGCCATACCCGCTTCCAGAGATCTTCGACTCGCAGGATCCATCTATCGTGCTCTGCGGAGATATACATCAGTGTTAGTGTCTGATATGATCACCCATGAACACAGCTGATCCCTTTGTAGTGGGACCCATCATTCCTTCGGCACCGGCTCGTCTGGGCGAGTTGGACGTGTCACTTCTCGACCGATTGTTCGAGCGGGAGATCTATGCATCGCATCCAGCTGCTCGGCAGCACTTGAACAAAATGGAGGTGTCATCATGGCCATATCCTCCGCCGTTCGCCAACCTTCTCCGTGTGAGTGACTCGTGTTCGATCTTCTGTGGCGCGTTCCGCGATGCTGATTCATTTTCACTAGAATTACCGATCGGCTGCTCCAATCTTGATGATACCGGCAACCATGTTTTACGAAGACACTTTGATACCTGCTGCTATAGATGTGGCACCGATGAAGTGGGGAGGGTTGCCCAATCCTAAGATACCAATTTTGTTCAAGGGATGTGAAGCACAGGAAGACTGGATCGAAGAGGTGAGTTCCGAATGTTTCGGTACCTCATCGATGCATTTGGCTGACTTTTCATCAGGGAGCGGTTAGTAGATTCATCCACCCTCTGAATTTATGCTTATGGAGAGCTCTAGTCGTGGCATAATCCAGGCGAAGTGACGATTATAGTAGACCTCATCAAGTCCTTGCTCGCCGAAAGATCGGATATACGCCAAGATCAGATAGCCGTCATCACCCCTTGGCGAGAGCAAGTGTGGCGTGCGCGAACGGCTCTGCGAGCGGCGAATCTCCGACAGGTCGATGTCGGTAATGTGGAGGTGGGTCGAAGCTCCTCTAGCATCTGACGGGATTGGCTGACTTGAGAATGTAGTCGTATCAAGGCGGAGAGTTCAGAGTGACTATCATCAGCTGCGTGCGATCTCGAGCTCGATTCTTGCCTATGGATCACGAGGCCAATATGGGCCTTTATCATCAACGTAAACGGTAAGTCCATCCGCTGAATGCCATACTCAGCTCGAATACTGACTGTGCGACTCAGCTTCAACGTTGCCATCACTCGTGCAAAGGAGTTGCTGATTGTGGTAGGAAATGCTAACCTGCTCAAGGTGCGTTGGTGATAGGTTAACACTTCTGGAGAATCATACTGACTGGTATTTCCGTCAAATCAGGGCGACCCCTACTGGAATGGGTTCTTGCAAATCATGCTTCGAAATGACCTGTATCGAGGCCCCAAACTCGACCTCGAGATGACAGGCGCATACATCTCGCGACTAGAGTAAGTCTTCCCTTGGCTATGTAGCAAAGTTGAAGGCTGATCAAGTATATCCGACACAGATCCGCAATGCGTGCCAATGACAAGGTTGATGCAGACCAAGCCGTGCTGCTCCTTGCTGGATCTATGGCGCGAGAAACGCTAAAAGACGACTAGGTTTCCGTCTTGGGTTGATGTCTTGATCTCTTGATGTCGGACAATTTCGAATTTGGCCTCTTACATTGCGTATCCTGTAGACCAACATATTGCATTCAACGAATATAACGAACATAGTACCTCTAGTAACGGAAGACATGAACGTATGACCAGTGCACGTACAGTACGTCGTTTTGTTGTAGCGCGGCCAGCTAAGAGTCCTTTGGACAGCCTGCATCGATCATTGAATAGCAAGACAGTCAAGAGGCCAATGCCACTAGAACACAGATGATCTTCGAGCGGAATCAAATTATCTCGCGTGTGAACCTCCACTCGAGAAAGTAACTTTTGCCGCTCATTGATCGTGTTGCACTGCCGAGAGCGACGTCAGAATTTCAGAACTGTCTGCGTTCACTTATCACCTTTCAAGTCAACAAACAGCTCTCAACAGCTGATTCGTCTAGCTCAGCAAAAAGTCTGCGACCAGCACTCCTTGAGTGACTCTGCTGCTGAGCCCTTATTTGCGTCGTGGCGTGAGGACGATGCAAGTCACACGACCGTTTCAAGCGCTGCGCTCATCGGCTCTCCGCTCGAGCATCGGGATCGGCAGCGGTAGCGTCAGTGGTAGCGGTGGTCCGAGACATGCTTTGCGTTCAGCTCAGGCCGATCGATACCTAGCCATCAGGCATTTCTTCACTCAACAATCCCAAACTCTCACGCCTCTGACTTCCTCTGCCTCGGCATTGCTGGCACATGCGCATCGACAGCCCTTCGGCCGACGATGGAACTCGACCCAACCTTCATCCTCGAAACCATGCCCACACTGCGCCCACCAAACTCCTTCTTCTTCATCTTCTTCCAATATACCCTCAACACCACCCCCGCCGCTACCCTCAGCTGAGCTCCGAGGCCATCCGCAGGATTACGCGCCATTCATTAAACGACTGATCAAGCAATCGAAAGACCTCGCGGCGAATTCGACCCATCGCCCATCGAAAGAACAGCTTCTGGCCGCAGCGAATGGGTGGTGGCAGAGACTGCGAATACGCTTTCAGTGGTTTACGATTAGGGGTTGGAGGAGGTTCAATACGGATGACTTGAGTGCGTTCGCTAGTTGGTTCGTGGTTGGCAATAGTAAGTGATCTTCTTTATCCTTCAACGTCTTCTCGATGCGATCAGGATTACTGAGACTATTTGTGATTAGCACTGTGGATCTTGCTTGGAACGTGAGTGCCAAGTCCATGGCCAAGGGCAATCGCGATCTGACAATTCGGATTTTTGTACAGCACAACATTCGTCTCTGCCGTCTTCGCTGTTCTCAATTCGTTGTCTCTGCAGGAATTCGGAGCTAGATGGATATCCGACTACATGACGGCAAATACTGGCGTGACAGTCATGTGAGTTATCCGGCCATTTGGGATCTGATGGATAGTTAGTTCATGCTCACACCTCTCTAGCTTCGAGTCTGCCATAGTCCCCAAATGGTCTTCATCATCCATAACCTTTCGCAACGTGTACATCTCACGCCGACCAACCGATAATGAAGCGAGACCCACGAAGACGGCTACCGCCAAACCGCCTTCTCCGATCCCGTTCTTATCATCGTCCCTATCACCTGATACCTACATGGCTCCGCCTCGAGTATTAGAATCCGACAACTACACCATGTTCGACATCAATGTCGACGAGGTGGAGGTATCCATAAGTCTCCTGCGTTGGCTCGATGGGAGAGGGCTGGTAACAGACGCAAAGACAAAGGGTGTGCGAGGAGTCGTTGGCGAGTTGATCTTCTCCAAGAACCTTGAGTGCAGTGCTGATATCTGACAACTCTTCAGATCGGCGCTCAGTCTGGTGGGATAGCTCGAAACTCATGAACCCCGCCGACTTCCGTCACGCTACCCAGGCGGGCGACTTTGAGTTTGACTCGTTCCACGTTGAAGATGCTTTGATCACGGTGTACCAGCCTGGAGGTCAACGGCCGTACAATGTGTCAATTTTTAACGCTGCCATCGGTCCTCTTCGCAAGCAATGGCTTTTCTACGATCTCATGAATGCTGAGGGTATCACGGGGCAATTCGACAATTGCCTTTTCAGCTTGCACATGCCTCAAAAGCTTGGCAAAGTGCATGGCGAGGATGGCCACATCAAGCGATTAGTGAATACAAAGTCTGGGGAAGTTCGTTGCAACGCTGATGGAGTTTCTACAGGCTCGGTTCCGCATTGATGGTATGCCAATTGAACATGCGCAATACGCCACGGGCCATACTGGACCAATGTCATGGATCACCTCTGGCAAAGTTGATGCGGTCCTCGACATCAAATTGCCCCATCAACCCGAAGACCAGGTCGATATCAAGGCGATCTTCGAGGAGATTGGCCGCAACGTCGTCACCATATCCCACGGAGATCATCCCGACGATCATCGAGCAGCCATCAATGCGGCCGTGGCAGCAGCAGAGGGGAGCAGTCCCAGTGGCGTGATTCCAGGTCAACATCGTCTTGCCCGTCCGCCATTAAGAGCGCCTAGTGGTCCCAATGACGATCTCTCGGACGAAGAGAAGGAGAAGAGACGTCAAGTCGTCGTTGATATCGACCTCCGCTTCAGAGATCTAAAAGCGGCAGTACCGATCTACACGACTGATCTCAGCGTCACGAACAATGCTCTGATTAGACCGATTGTGGCCTTCATCAAGTGGGTGCATTCTTCCGTTCGAGTCAGAAAGTCTAGCTGATATACTTTGGCGCAGCGCCAATCGCACGCTGGTACCGATACATTGCCAGGTCGCAGCGGATCTTGTAAGTCGACTTGATCCAACAAGGTGTCTCCTATAACTGACACTCTGGACAGAATGATTTCGACGGGTCGTGGACTGTAAGTCGACGAGGAGAGTATCAGGATGCAACGCTAATGTTATGGCTACCTGCCTCACTTATCCAGTTGTTCGAAAGTGAGTAGATTGAAAATAGCTGGACACAAGCCACTGCTGACATACATCTCTTCAGCCGGCCTTATGACATCTATATCCGATCAGATGTACGCTGCTCTCGCGCATCATGTCTCGTCCGAAGTCGCCAACTCGAAAAGGATACGACAAGTCAGCTACTGGGGTCTGCAGAGGGGCGCAGAGGTGCTGGTTGAGACGCTGAAGAATGTGGTGGATCCCGCGCATGCACAGTTGGCGGCGGCTTAGGGGATGTGACGGGACACGGACGCTCCAGCGAATGGGGATACCAAAGAGCGGTCTCCTGTGAAGACTTATAATGATATCACATCGTGTGTGGAGGACGGCGAGGACGAGCCGGACAGTGATTTGCATACTGTTTGCTACGAAGACACGAATGGACGCTTTGGTGACGAGTACGACTGTTGTTGTATGTAGCGTTTGTACGAACCCGTTTACGAGACCTAGAGATGATAATCACCGTTCATGACGATCATCTATTTACGAGTGCAAACAAGGAAGGTACGGTGAAGATCACGTGAAATCGCCACTGCGCGGCCCCGGACCATCACATTACATTGACCCGATATCACAACTATCTTCGTTGCTTTCCCTCTGTCTCTTTCCAAATACAGCAACCGATATACAGCTTGAGTGCATGAGTGCGTGATACAAATGGTCACGTAGTTCCCAAGATGGGCAACATCTCGTCCATGGCCAGAGCGTGAGTAAAATTATGCCAAACTCGTTGTCGTCGCGCCTGGAGCCAAAGAGTTATAGCTAACCACCAACTCTCGGTAGCTCGACGGCTTTGGATTCGTACGTCGCAGAGCTAGGGAATGACATCTCGTACGATAAGAGGTGCGTAAGCGTTATTCAGTTACTTGAAGCGTGCGTCCGCGTTCAGCTGATTGATCTCGGGTTGCGCATTGTAGCTTGTCATCGTCGCGCTTCCTGAAGACAATCCTCGCTCGTCATGCCTACGGGCCACTAGTATTGAAGATCTTCATCAAGCCCGACCCATTGATGCCACTGCGCTCCATCCAGAGACAGCTTATGGGTAAGTCTATTTCTAATCTCACTTGGGCAACAACGGATTGAGGCTGATTATCGTGGGTTGAGCAGCCGAACGAGACAATCTAGCAGATCTAGCCAACGTCAATACCTACCAGGCATTTGTCGTCACGGACAAAGCGGGGTATCTCATCCGACAGTGGATAGGCTCAAACCTCTATGACAGAGTAAGGTGTGTCTTGTTCTTGCTCAGGCTCAGAAATTCGCCCTGGTAGTGGCCAAAAGATCCGAGCTCATATGTCGATATGGTAGCACCCAGCCTTACTTGGCGAGCATCGAGAAGAAATGGATAGCGTTCCAACTCCTCACATGTCTCCGGGACGCCCGCACGAGGAAGGTGAGCGGCAACTGTGCTCTCAATGCCTGCAGCACGGGAATGGGTACTGATATGATATTTGCAAAATGGATAGATCGCGCACGGCGATGTGAAATCCGAGAACATCCTAATCACCGCCGACCTCTCCGTCCTTCTGACAGACTTCTCATCACTGTTTAAACCGACATACCTACCGCTCGATGACCCCTCAGACTTCTCCTTCTACTTCGACACATCTGGCCGACGAACATGTTATCTAGCGCCAGAACGCTTCTATACATCCGACAGCAAGTTGGCCAAGGAGAAGAAGAAAGTGGTCAACACTAACAGTTCGGACGGAGAGGGAGATTACTGGGTAAAGAGGAATGGCAGGGTCACGGAAGAAATGGACGTTTTTAGCGCTGGATGCGTTTTGGCCGAAATGTGGACCGATGGAAGGACCGTCTTCAACCTCAGCGAGCTGTTTGCGTATCGCGAAGGAAGCATTGGGCTGGACGGTATTCTGGATAATATCGATGATCATCAAGTCAAGGTAAGTCATCTTTCATTCCGCAGTCTGCGGATGAAGCTTCGTGTACAAGGCTGAATCGCTTAACTCTCACAGGACATGATAAGCCAAATGCTTGCGCCAACGCCTGAAGACCGGCCGAATTTCGATCGCATACTAGCAACATACCGAGATACCATCTTCCCAGAATACTTCTACACCTTTCTCAAAGACTACATCACCTCGCTCTCGGAAGCTGCTGATCCCCCAAGCAGCTCTGGATCTGGGTCTGGGTCAGGGTCAAACTTTCTCCAACGCTCGGCTGGCATGTCGGGCACAAAGATTGATAGGTTGTTAGAGGAGTGGGAAAGTGTATCGGTGCATTTGGATAAAGGACCCAGTGAAGGTCAGTATATTGCTTTTCCAGTTTGATTTCAAACGGAAGATGTTAATGACTTGACACTCTAACAGACGGGCCTGCTTTATTGCTTCTTAACATCGTTACATCATCTATACGAAATTGCCTCTGGCCATCCTCTCGCCTTCACGGCCTGCAGCTCTTCCTCAACCTCCTGCCTTTCCTCGCCGACGAAGACAAGATCGACCGTATAATACCCTTCATCGTCGAACTCCTGTCCGATGACGTTCCTGTTGTACGCGCAGAAGCTTGCCGAACACTCATCCTCGTCGTCGAATCGGTGTCGTCTATAACACCGCAAAACGCATCGTATATTCCGGAATACTTGCTACCTCAGATGCAGCATCTCGCGACAGACTCGGACGTCCTGGTCAGGTCTACATATGCAAAAGGGCTTGTAAAGCTTGCTCATGCTGCCGTGAGTATGTTGGAATTGAGTCAGGCAGCAAGAGCTGCACGCGCGCCAAATTTGGAGCCAACAGGTGTTATCGAGGTGAGTAGGATGTGCGAATCAGCCCGATTGCAAGACATTGATAGTCTGTAGCCCGACTACTACTCGATGCTGCAAGAGATCGAGTCCGTGATCGAGGAACAAGCTACTACATTGCTGGTCGACTCGTCACCCGCAGTGAAACGCTCAATCCTCGCATCGATCTCAGATCTCTGCTTATTCTTCGGCCGCCAGAAGTCCAACGAAACAGTACTGAGTCACATGATGACTTATCTCAATGACAGAGATTGGCAATTACGTCTCGCCTTCTTTGACGGGATCGTGGGCGTCGGAGCGTTTATCGGAGTACGAGCGATCGAGGAGTATGTTCTGCCTTTGATGCTCCAAGCGCTGGCAGGTGAGCTCGCCGATGTGTGGGCCATGGTATACCGAAGCTGACGAGTCATTTGCAGATCCCGAAGAAGCAGTCGTAGCTCGAGTGATCGCCTCGTTTGCGAGCCTCACGAATCTTGGCCTGCTGGCGCGGATGCGATTATGGGATGTCTTCTCCTCTGTTAACGGATTCCTATGTCATCCCAACCTATGGATTCGACAAGGTAAGCTGCGAATACATCTCCTGCCTCTTCATTCTTGATGCTGACTCTACATATAGGGACTGCTGGCTTCATCGCCGCTGCTGGCCGAAATCTACCTACTTCGGACGTCTGGTGCATCCTCTACCCCAATATACGGCCAATGCTGCAATCTGACATCAAGGACCTGGATGAGGAATCACTCTTATCCGCCTTATTGCCACCGGTGAGTGGGCTTTGACCCCCGGTAATCTGAGACTACTATGAGCTGATACTAGTATCGAAGTTGACAAGGGGTACCCTGGTATCTTCGAAAGCCGCAGCATTGCAAAACTCTCCTGCAGGATTCTGGAATACACCGGCACAGAAGTCCACCACGAAATTAGGGCTGGCCAAATCTGCGCTGGGACAGCCTACTAGGAGGTCAGCTAAACAAATCCTTCAGATGCATGTCTGCTAACTCAATATCATCGATTTAGCCATCAGTTGCGCGATAAAGGCATCTCCATCCAGGACGAGAGGAAGATCGAAGCGCTGGAAGACTTTATCATCAAACACGCATATGCCGCCAAAGCGTAAGGGAAACATCCATCTTTCTCATAGTATGCAACTGACTTTGTACCGACATACGTAGCCGAGAAGCGATTGAACAAATACCCTCACAAGAAGCAGAACTCGTATCCGGCAAATCCATCTCTCTCACCGACCTTGGTGTGACACCGCAAACAATCTTCATCAGCCCGAGGACGATCGGAGTTGACACGAAAGCGGATCTCAGACGTTTGCGGCCCCACCTTACCGACACTGCTGGTGGTGCAAGTCGTCGAACGTCGTTTGCCAGTCGAAGCAATCGTGGTGTACCAACGGAGAATCCCCTCGACGAAATCAGGAAAAGGTTGGCAACTCTTGAACCGATAAGCAAGATCGAGAAGCTGTCGGAGCCAGTGCTAGCGCCTGCATCAGTAGTGGACTCGAATGCTAGTCCATCAGAGTCAGGCATATCTTCGACTGTTGATGTAACGGCTCTGTCGCGCAGCGCACGAAAGAACAGGCTCGAGTCAAAAGTCGCTCCGGCCGTAGGGGCATCGCATACCAACGCCGTCGGTACGACGACAATGCACGACGATCTGGTGTCAGGCCGCACGACACCTACAGCGGCGATGTTCGGCACGACCGCGCCCGGGACGCCGACGCACAAAATCAGCGGGAACACGGCACCTTATAGCAGTTCTTACGAGGGTCAAGATCCAGGTGTTCGTGCTTTCCTTGAACAGGTTGATCTGGAGAATTACCGCGAACCTTTGCTCGACTTTGGCCCGAAAGTCGTCGCGTCACATCGCAAGCGGACAACTAGGGTGAAAGCCACATCCTCGAACCCTCAGGGAGTAACGATGATCGCTCACTTAACTCAACACGAAGGAGCCATCACCTCTATCGTCACATCGCCCGACAGTGTCTTCTTCGCTACGTCTTCCGAAGATTGCCAAATCCTCATTTGGGACACGGCGAGACTGGAGAGAAGCGTCACAACTCGCCCAAGACTGGTGTATAAGATGAACACGCCGGTAGTAGCCATGTGTAAGATCGAAGCGACGCATTGCCTAGCTGCGGCGGCGGAAGATGGACAAATGCACGTACTTCGAATACATGTTACGTCGAGCGGTGGAGCATCGGTCAAATATGGTAAAATCGAATGTATCAGAACGTGGAGTACAGGAGAGCATGATGGATACATCAAATACATATCGCATCTACATGGTAAGCACCGTCTTCTTGTTCTGTAAGCTTTACGCATCGAGATTGATCGAACTCCCATGACCACCTCAGACTCGACGCTTCTTCTGATCACTTCGACTTCGATGATTGCGACATTCGACATCAGGACAATGGAACTTACCCATCGATATCAACATCCTCTCGAGCTCGGTATCATCACTTCATTCTGCCCCACGACCCACTGGCTGATTGTAGGTACGGCAAATGGCACGCTCAGTCTTTGGGATTTGAGATTTGGCATATTGCTCAAATCCTGGAAAGCAGGAGGCGGCGTGACTAGTTGTCGTATTCATCCTTCGAGAGGTAGAGGAAGGTGGTTGATGGTCTCCGTTGTACGGGAAGGCAATACAACAACGAACGACTCAACAGCGAACGCGGACCCTAGCAATGATGAGAGACCCCTGGTCGAGGTTTACGATATCGAGACTTCGGCTTTAGTAGAGGTGTACGAAGTACGAACGACCAGACCTCCCAAAAACCCTGGGCCAGCCGCAGACCCAGTCGAGGTATTACCCAACAAATCCACCATGATATCGGACCTGGCGCGAGCGAATGCTGAACGACCCGAACTCGCTGCTCGATCGCTCGCAGGACTGGGCGTCGGGGCTACACCAACATCATCGCCCAAGACCGTTCTCGACTTGATGGTCGGCCAGACATTCGCTTCCCTCCCCAAGACCGAAGATTCTTCAATGTCGATGTACCTGTCCCTCACAGAGCCTGAGAAGACCGCGTCAACATCGGCGCACGGCCCTGGGTGGATGATCACTGCAGGGGAAGATAGAGCGGTGCGGTATTGGGACTTGAATAAGGCTAGCGAAGGGTTCGTTTTGGCCGGATCGCAGAAAGAGAAGGACGTGGGATTCAAGTGGGTCTTCTCTTCCACTCATCTTCTCGTCTTCTTGATTTCCAAGAAGAGTCGTACATTAGAACGAGCTAATGGCGTTGTCGCCAATAGACAAGCGTCCGGTTCCGGTCCAACAACCTTCTACACCCTCCCAATCGTGCATCGATCAGGGGAGAGCAGTCTGACAAAAGATAGAGAAAGAGATCGTCAACCCCTACGACCGCATTACGACGCTATATGTAAAGTTGGAACACTCGAGACGCCTTATTCGAGCTGTATCGTCACGGCGGACCGAAGTGGGGTTCTCAAAGTCTGGCGAATGGAAGGTGGGAGTGGGGGCCGGTGATTGGGTCGACTTGCATGGAACGAGAAGTAGATGGTGGAGGACATATCTGTCACGAAGCATTCAATCGTTCAGCATCTAGAGCGAAGCTTGGAAGATCACATCTTCTGCATAGCTGCCTCCTTGTTGTAACACAATGTACATCCATGCATCTTGGTATGCGAATAGCTCGGTAACAGAAGAGCAAGAGATGTTTGGTTCCTTGCTGTGAACGACTGCTGCTCATGCGGGGACTCCACTCGTCGCTATGAACAAACGTTGTTCACATGTCATCATGTAACAAAGGCCGAAACGTTGCTTCTCGTTCACTCACTTGGTCTGCTGCGACGCTCCCCTTACGACGGGAAGTCAGGCTAACCACAGCTCCTCAAGGTTGAGCTTGAGACAGTCAAGTACGATCGAGGA
>JALPCB010000261.1:0-19245 GCA_026538395.1 Cryptococcus sp. GC_Crypt_3
GACGGATGCGGCGTTTCTCTTTTCGGCGTTATTGTGGTGCTGAGTGTGGCGCTGTTTATTTCGCTGCTTCACCTGGGCCTGTTCAACTTTATGTCAATGCATATACGAGACAATTACTATATGAGTGACTCTAATACGCTACAAACACAACACAAAAAGCCACAATGAGCAGCATATCACGGAGACTATTCTCCAGCACACCACTGCGTTGCTCGCAAGGTGGCCTGCTCGACCCGACCACCCCTATACCGGCGAAATTCCTTCCGCGTGTTCTGTACCGCCGGATCGAGAAGCAGATTGACTCGACACCTGTCCGTGAGGGATCACAAACAGCGAGACAGCTCTCCCTCGACAATCCCTTCTTGGTACAGCGCGGATCCCGGAGGGCCGACTCTGAGGTGACTGGAGAGCCGAGATATCACTGGCGACGACCAATAATCTCACCGCGAAGACAAAAACAGTTGTTGCAATTCCACGACGGGACAGAGTTGCCTGCATCGTCGCTGAACCGTCAAGCTGTCTCGCGACCCGTTCAGTGGGCCGATGGGACCATAGTCACTTGGAACGGCGAGCTGCCCGAGCAGAAGGCCGTGGAGAAGAAGGGTGTTTACGCCGGCCGAAAGAGGATGTTCAAGGGGCATAGAGACGAGAGGGACAAGTCGCAGAAGGAAGCTGATAGGAAAGCGAGGATGGACGGCATGGGCAAGCGGATAACAGAGTGGAGACAGGTGCGTTCTATTGCCTGCTCGCACATAATGTGTTTATGCTAACTCGAGAACTCGAATAACCCGCAGACACGAGCAGACGAGAAGATCCGGAATCGACCCTCATTACCTTTCTAAGTCACCTCGCATATATGATCCGTCATGTACATACGCCTATGCAATACCATACCGCACTCCTGGCTTTCTCAGTCCTTGCTCGTACTCGTATCCAACTTATCACCGTGTTTGACCATACTCAACAAACTACCGAGATCGGGCGAGGGAATAGTCTTCCTATAATGATGAAAGACAGGCCATTCGCCCTGGTACACCACCGCTAAGCCTTTCACTCGGCCTCGCTTCTCTGTGCTGCGTGAAGAGGTGAAATCAATGAGGACGACTGCTCCTGGCTCTGGCGCATATTCGCCTTTCCTCGTTTCCTCCTCCTGTTCTGCAATGACTCGAAACGCAATCCTGATAGCAGGTGAACGAGTACTGAACTCCTGTTTCTTCTTCGTCGACTGTCGATAGACTCGTTCCACTTGAAAGCCTGCTACACTACTGCCGTCTCTCCTGAGCTCGCTTGCGACGCGCGTCACAAGCCCTCGGAACTCCCTGGACGACATCGACGCGCCGCGCAACATCGTCTTCACCTCGATCTGGAGTCGGTCTACCACCATATCCCACGACACAAATTCTCTCTTGTCCGGTATGACGATCTCCACTGGCGCTTCCGCTCTTGCATTTGCTTCTGTTTGCGCTCTGCAGTAGTCGTCGGGCTTGGAGATGGTCCAGTCCTCCCAATCTGCTGCGTAGCGAATCGCGACGTTTTCGATATTACCTTGAAGTCTATCGAGGTGCACTAAAACTTCCGCGACCCATCGATGCCCAGTTTTCTGATCGTCCGGACAAGGAATGAGAAACAGAATACTGATTTCCCGCCTTTTCGATCCAGCAATCTCTCGGTCCACCTCGTGTCCCGCAATATGGGTCAATTCTAGTCCTTCAGCACGAAGTTGCCTCGCGACCCGTTCGCCAGCTTCCAATACGGCGGGTATAGCATCCCGGTGCGTGATCCGAGTCCATACTTTGTCAAAGCGATCGACTTGATAACCCACGTATTCCTCTGCCGTACTGAAGACGTTGTGTCGAGTCCGAGTGCAGGGGCAATCGACTAGGTGAAGGGTGCTGGGTGAGATACGCCATTTCGTCTTTGTTCCTTGTGCAGGTGGTGCACGCAGGGACAGATTTTCAGTGGCCATGACGATTGCCGCTCGAGACATGAGGGTGCTGAAGCAGTGGCGCGCGGTGACCAGTCGGTTATCAGTCGTAGTGGAGTGATGAGTCATTCATTGAAGGTGAACCAAGCCGTTATCCTCATATCAACGCCTGAAGGCCCATTGACGAGGACAAGAAAGGATAGCTTGCCGTGTCAATGGACAAAGGGCTTTCAGATATCAGTCGTCCCGACGTCCCGAGGGTTCGCGGCGAGCTACGGTGGTTGATGCGGTAGAGTGCCACACCACAGCACATCAGGGTGACCACACTGTGTAACAGCCTTGCAGTACGGATATGCATTGTCGCCGACGTGGCTGATGGGGGGTACAACGTGTTGATGTTACTGTTATCCTTATGTTACGACAAACTAAAAGATACGATGGGGGTGATCTCGGCCTTACACGCATCACGCATCACGCAACACCATCGCCACAATCGCGTTCATCCCCAATCCGCCGCTTGCCCTTAAGACACCCCACGTCCCGCTTCCGCTTTCCCCCAACTCGTGCCACTCGCCTTACCTCTCCCGTCGGCTCTGCAATTACCGTCGCAGTCGCAGATTCGGTGAAATCTCTTGCGATGACGACGGTCTTCTCGATTACTTCCACTACGACTCTACCGTCGGACGTGAATGTCGTCGTTTCAGGTATGGCGTTTATGCTGTCGATCAGCTCGCCTCCTGAGCTTGAGGTTGAGGTAGATGCAGCTGCTGCTGGTGTTATAGTGGCAGAAGCGGCAGTCGTGGTCGACGTCTCTTCGATAGCGTTGAGGAAGCGTCCGCCACTACCGCCGCTGCCACCGCCTGTGTAGGTGTGAGTCTGCTTGCTCGTCGTGGAGGCTGCAGCCCCAGTTAAAGCTTGGGGAGTACTAGAAACCACAGCTGATGCAGTACTGGTCGTCTTGCCTGTGCCCTTACTCTTGCTCGTCCTCGTCCTCGGCGAAGCACCGGCGCCACTAGCACTTGTACTGGCACTGGCAGACGTAGCGGTGGCCGAGGCGGTGCCTTGAGAGATCGTGCTGCCGCCCGAAACGGCGATGACGGAATAGGCAGTAACGGTCGCCGGACCATTTTGGAGGTTACCGGAATTATCGCCTGCTTCGGTCGACTGGGATTTGGCACTTGATGCGGCGATAGGATCGACTCCTGATCCGAGGCCGTTGGGGCAGAATGTGATTGTGTACTACGGACACAAGAGACTTGTAAGCTA
Source organism: Cryptococcus sp. GC_Crypt_3 (assembly GCA_026538395.1). Taxonomy (NCBI): domain Eukaryota; kingdom Fungi; phylum Basidiomycota; class Tremellomycetes; order Tremellales; family Cryptococcaceae; genus Cryptococcus; species Cryptococcus sp. GC_Crypt_3. The sequence goes on from JALPCB010000261.1 coordinate 3,191, forward strand.
TGTGAACATCCTTGTGTATATGGGCAGTGTGCAGTGGGAGATGAGAGGAGCGAGATTTGGGAAAGGACCAACGCACGTCTGGACTGTTGGTGCTCCCGCAGGTGTAGACTGCGCCGTCGTACATATCGCTATCACGCACTCGTCAGCTAAAGCAGCTTCCACAAAGCATGGGAGGGTGCCGCTTCTCGAGAAGACCGTGCACGACGACTAAGGATAGACGACACGACAAGCACTCACTCGTCGGCGTAGACGTAGCCAGCCTTGCACATGGATTTCATCTTGGAGTAAAACGCTGCGACCGTCGAGAGAGCTCAGCACTCCAACTACAGCAAAACTCGCTCAGACCACGGGTCCAGTGTGACTGACGGATATATGTGTTTGGACAATTCTCGTGAGATACCGCTGCGCCGCCCATGACGCAGCATACGAGCGCGTTGTTCGGGTCCGCCTCAATGAGCGCGCCGCTCGTACCGTCCTCTGCGAGTGATCGATCGTTGCTATCAGCAAGACGTGACTACCAGCATGTATGCATCTGGGTCAAGTCGGAGGTACCCACGGAACTGGATGGTATTGCGACATGGAGAAGCGCAACTATCTGCTTGACACAAGCGAGTGTATCGCGATCAGTAACGCTTTCGACAGCTGTCTGATAGGCGAAGCGAGGTAGAAGAACGAGAGAACGCACAGATCTTGTCCGACCCCTTGGGATAGACGAGGCTCGGATCGCACTCCACCAAGATGTCCGTCTCGGTACCACACGAGCCGCCGGTGCAGGACGAATCAGACGGCGTGATTGCCACGGGCAGATTGAAGCCATCCACGATGGACACTGTAGTGGCAGATTTGCGTTGGTCAGTGGGTGCTATGTGTCACTGAGGCATTGCTGCAACGCTGCTGTACAGTATACCAGCTCTACAGGCTGTTCGGGGTGCGGTACGCACCATCGAATGAGTCGAGGTTCCCAGTACCGCTCAAAGTGAATTCTGCGAGCTACACGATCAAATCGAAGTGAATCAATACCGTAGATCTAGCGTTATACCAACGACTTACAGTAGCGCCAGGCTGCCCGGACTCGCTACCTGAGCTAGAACCATATCACAAATCAGCCACGCATACTCATACATCCAGTACTCGAGTACTGATCATCTCGCGACGCTGATTGGATCGAACATACCATGCCAAACTGTTATCCCCACATCCACCAATGACGCAAGTCAGAGATGAACCAGACGCTGTGCATCCCGTTCGCGCCCAGATACGCGCAGTGTTCCCTACGTCGCCACGCATTTTAGCAAAATCAGAAATGGTGAAGATCTTCACGTTCTGATATGACGAGACTGATGCTCGATGACACACGAACTCACAGCCATCAGGGACATTAAAGCTGTACGTCCCCGGATCTTGCTTCCACCCTCCAGCCTGAGCCGACCCATCAATAGCCGTTGGTGCGCCGCCCGATCCTTGGAATGCGGGGTAGATGGTCCCAGAACATTGATTGTCGATTGTGATCTTTCTCAGGGCGAGTGCGGGGTTCGCATCAAGTACCAAGAAAGCCAATATCGCCGGGAGCATGGTACGAGAGCCGTACATCTCGGGTAGGGGTTACTCTAGGTGGTGCGTTCCACGGTGTACGATGTTTACGCAGTCAGCAAGGGTGTGAAAGTGCGACCGAAGCGCAATTTAGACGTGGTTCTTCAGAAGCAAGCAACGGATCTGCGATAGGTCGAGTTCAAGTCAGCTCATCACATCAAATCGAGGGCACAGCACAGACGGCGCAGGTCTCGCTATACATCAGTACATCTCAGATGAAGTTGAGAAATTGAGTGCAGTCCATCTGAGAGAAATAAAATTGTTGTCGAGTCGAAACTCACGCGATTGGGCAAACAGTGTAGTTGTCCGTGAGTCAGGACCCGCCGGGAGTCTTTAGATCAAGGTGATGAAGCCGTCAAGGCTTCAAGCTTTGTCGAATGAAAGAGCGTAGCACGTAAGGAGTCCAATGTAAGTGAGCAATTGGTCCAGCCAATATAATCTAGGTCGGGATTAAAGCAGACACGAACGTCCGCTCCAGCTTTCGAAGCTCAGTACCAAGCCTTCAAGTGATAATCACATCGATGCCCATCGAGAGACAATCTGTAAATCGACAGCTTATAGATCCTCCAGTCAGACTGGTAGAGAGCGACGCAGAGACGTCCTTTGAATCAGTACAGTTTCATACGCGTCTGCGGGTATGGGAGGGACAAAGGAGGTACAGCTGAGGACTGAGAGTGGGACGGGGTAGAGAGGGGCTCATATGAGTGGATCGCTGCGTTGGATCACTGCTTGCTGCGTGTCGTAGCTGAGTACTGAGTTCTGAGTATTTGGGTAATGTACAAGTACAGTAAGAGATACGATCGAGGTAAAATATTAGTCATAGCATATAGACGTGTAAACAAACGTGTATGTCATGTTTCACACGTGACACGTGACTTGTGTTGTGATCGAGCGTACCGGCGGATTGGGACTGTTGATGAGCGAGAGCCGATATGTCGTTGAACAAGCAACAAGCAAGGTACTGCTTTCCTGCTCGTATCAGCAAAGCCAACATGCAGCGCAGGATGGCTCCACAGTCATTCTCCACCGCCCTGTTCTCCCCTGCTATCGGCAGTTCGCCCGCTATCGCGTCAGAGCTAACAGCAGACCAGCAGCTCAAGATCCAAGATCTCGAAAAACACTTTGGGCAACATGATTATCAGCTGCCTGTGAAAGAGCTCGCGGACGAGAAGCGCGGGTTATCAGAGCGCGAGATGATGTTTCTGGTGTGTGCGTCTTATCCGCTTCATGTCGGGTCTGTTATATTGACGTATCGCTTGCTCATGGTACAGTCACGAGAGACCTTTGTTCAGTGAGCTCTGCCGCTCTGCCGCTTTGGCGAATCCGCTTGGCTGACGGATCGTTTCTCCACTTCTACTATTTTCCCCCTATACTCACTCCGTAGATTCCTCGAAGGTACGTCGATATCCCTCAATGCCATGATAATGCTTATATCATATCGCTGATCCACCATATAGCCGAGAAAGGTCAATTGGCCACGACGATAACCCGCTTGGAGGCTTGTCTCATATGGCGTCGCACAGAACGGATAGATGACGTGGAGTACATGGCGAGCCTTTGCGAGGAGGAGGTGCGTGCTCTGAGTCTTGACGCAAGCATGGCCATACGCACCAAATCAGCTGATGCTTGGTGATTGGTGGTTCTACTAGGCCAAGACAGGCAAGAATATCGTCATGGGCTTCTCGAAGCAGTGTCAGCCGATCCTCTACTTCTTCCCTAATAGGAACACGACTCCGATAGACCAGCGTCGGGCGGTGCATGCTGTACGTTCTCATTGGATGACGACTCACACTCTAGAGCTCGGCTGAATTGGATTACTAGGTGTTCATGCTGGAGAGAGCGCTGGACCTTTGCGTGTCAGGAGTCAAGTGTGTTTGCGGCCGTGCTGCTGATATAGGGCAGAGCTGATAAGTGCACCGTCGTAGCAACATATTCGTCATATTCAACTTTGCCGGCAAGCGCCAAGGCCCGCCCACGAGCATATCGGTGGGTGCACACTTTGACCAACCCTTCTTTCCACTACTATATTATATCAAATGGTGTCATCCAAGAGACCAAAGAGTGATTTGACTGATGCAATTCCCCAACGTACAGGTCGCGCGACAAACGATCCACATACTGGCAAACTACTATCCGAACACCCTATCCCGATCACTATTCCAGAACATGCCGTGGATAGTGAAAGGCTTCGTCAATCTCATGTGGCCATTCGTCGATCCAGTCACCAAACAAAAAGTGATATTCGGTTCGGCCGAGGGCCAAGAAGCGCTCAAACAGGGTTACTTGGAGTCGGATCAGCTCTTGAAGGAGTGCGGCGGCGAGCTCGATGTCAGTTTCCTCTTCTTTCTTCTTTCCTCATTCCTCATTCCTCGTTCTGCAGTATAGCTGTACAGCAGCACACGCTGAAATTAAGTCGCTGATAGTACTTTGTGGGTTATAGTTGCCGTACGACCACGATGCGTATTGGCCCCGATTGATTGAGACGTGCGTCCGCTTACGGCGGGACGAAGAGGAGCGCTGGCGCGCGCTTGGTGAGACGCAAATAGGCCGCGAGGAGCGCTTGTTCAAGCGTCCGCTCGAGACTGCTGCTGCACCAGAGAACGGGGCGTGATGCTTCCTGTTCAGCAGAGGGCAATTGAGTGATTGCTTTCAATTCGGTCCAGAGGTTCAGCAACGTTGTACATAGAGGGCATTGATTGTTAAGTGAGATATATAATCGTAGATTTAAGCATATAATTGCATCGTTATGATAGATCGGTACGTCACGTTCATACTGTCATACTGCTGCTGCGAAAAACAAGAGACGCGCGACCTTGACCTCAGTAACGATCAGGCAACCATCCAGTCCACTTCTCATGAAGTCAAAATGCCCAATACCGCATCTTAAGCAGGTGCATCTTTTTCAACGAGACGGACACACCCGACTCTGGTTCTTCACAGATATCAATCCAGGGGGATATGTATAATGGTATATAACAGGTGGGTAAAGGCGACAAATCGAGAAACGCGTTCGTCATAAGGGTCATATGCACACGAGCGGCAAGCAGGAGGCGGCAAGAGAAGAACATGGAAGAAAAAGTCATTGGAGTCGTGACGTTTTGTTGGGATGGCCGAGTCTCGGTTGGTCTTGGTCCTCACTTGCCAAGACCGAAGCGCTTCTTCTGCTGCGAATTCACACCATGTCAGCTTGGCTCAAGATGTGCCCGTAAAGACGCGTCGACTAACCGAGCCCTTCTCCGGCGTCAACGGTCGCCCGCTCTCCACGCGTCGCTTCTTGTCCTCCAATTCCTGCCTTTGCTTCTCCAGCGCATCCTTCATCTCTCGGTGACGCGCATACAGCTCTTCCTCGGATTGTTTGAGCTTCTGCTCCTTTTCTTGCACTTTCTGCTGGAACACCATCTTCATCTCGGCCTCCATCTTGGCGAGCTTGGCCTACGATATCATCAATATGATCGTCAACAACCGACAAATGGAAGAGTCCGTCGCTCACCTCATGTAGAGCACGCTCTTCTGCTTGCTTAGCAGCAGGACTAAAGTTCCTGAGATCAGCTGACGGGACAGCTGGCCCTTCGATCATGCTACTCACTTGGTCTCCTTGAAAACAGTCTCATCCTGCGATACGCCCATCGCCCTAAGCTTATCCGTGCGGTAGTTCTCGTACAACACATCGTTGGTGTGTTCGCGCAATTCCTCCATGTGCGTCCTGACAAGCATCTGACGTAGCTTGACGAAATCACAGTGATCCTCGTTGTCCACTTCGATAACGCCCCAAGGATATGCTCGACCTCGCACCTCTCGACCGTCAGGCCCACGAACAACTGTATCAGACCCGACAACGGCAAATGGAACTTTGCTCTGATCTTTCAATCAGCAAAGCCACCATATGGTCTATACATCACGCCATGTGAGAGACGTACCATGATCTCCTCATTCTCCTGGATGGTCTCCTCATCTTCGTTCTCATATTGCGGAGGTATGAAGATGTGTATGCCATGATGAGCAATGTCGGCGAGGATCTGAGGATTATCAGCGTTTTGTCGCCTTGATGACAAAAGGGGCAGCTCACTCTCTGCTTGAAGGCAACTATCTCGTCGTCGGTCATGGTATCTGCCTTGGCAATGACTGGAATCAGGTTGACCTTGTTATGCAGGCGTCTCATAAACTCGATGTCGATGGGTTTGAGCCTGCACACAGGTTAGCTGACACCCAAATTGGACCTAGAATAGCAGCTCACGAGTGGCCCGTTGGCTGAATGAAGTAGATGCACGCGTGCACACGGTTGTCAGTCAACTTAAGACGGTTGACTCTGTTTTCTTGCTCCAGGTAGGAGTCGAAACGAGCTTCGATGTTGTCGACAATGGGCTTCCAGCTGCAATTCAGGAGTAGAGGTCAGGATCATCCGAAAACTCACCTTGCTAGGCTACACTTGACTTACCTTTCTTCATTGTTGACAAAGTCGCCAAAGCCAGGAGTATCCACAACGGTCAATTTGAGCCTGACGCCATTCTCCTCGATCTCTATTTACGAAGGGCACGTTCAGCTCGCGTCACGATTGCATACTGAGCTGATAAGAGCAAGAGATCATGACAGTGCGAGCAGTTATGACTCACCTGCTGAGATACTGTCAATCTGCACCGTCTTGCCTCGGTCTGCACCTGGCTCCGGAATAGTTTTGGGTTTGTACAGGCTAGTCTCGAAGAGCGTGTTGACGAGAGTAGACTTTCCGAGACCTGACTCGCCTGTGAAAAGGAACAGTATGTTCAGTCTCAGTGGACGTGCTGTCATGACACAAGGGTCTGTGCGAGGACGTACCGACTACCATGGCGACAAAGTGGAAACCACGTCTGCAAGGATGCACAATGTCAGCTTGTCCAACTCTTTTGAGGTTGATCCTAGGCTGATCTCTTCCTCACCGCATACTCCGCCTATGGACTTGGTTGGGCAGGTTGGAGAAGCCGACCCAGCTCGCGAGCTTTTTCCTCACCACACCATTCTGACCACCAGCTGCACCTGCCCCTGCACCCGCGCCTGCACCCGTGCCAGTACCGGGACTGACGCCAGAAGCGTTATCGTAGGCTGGACTCGGACTGATGGATCTTGCGCCATTGCCATTGCCATTGCCATTGGGCGAAGCGGCGGAAGACCTCTCAGGGGGATAGTTGCCGTTGGGGGAGATCGTACCACCATTCGAATTGGCGGACAAAGGTTGACTCAAGCCAGTGTAGTACCCTTCGCTGCTCATCTTGCGTCCAGTGTGTGTTGTACTGCGCTAGGCAACAATGTTCACGAGGGGTATATGAGAATCAAAGAAACAAGTCAAGGAGACGAAAGATATAGGAAGGTGGGAACGAGGTGGGTATGGAGGTTGGAGCGGAGGAAAGAGGAAACTGAATCGAGATGAGAGTGATTTTAATGATGGTATATGACAGCGCACGGACACTGACACTTACTTTTACTCGTGTACTCGTGTTACTCGTGTTGAACAACTCTGAAACGCAGCAACAGAGTACTCCAGTGCACGCGTGCGGCTTGGGGCACCATACGCGCAGCGCCACACCGACGGCATTTCGGGAATTGGCTGTGGGTGGTCACGGTGCTTTGTGCCACTGCCTCTCACTGCCACTGTTGCTCGATAGCATTTATCGTATCGTTGCTCTAACCTCAATAAACGACTATCTTCAAGTGATCAGCTAGCATAAACACACTCACATTGCTCGCGTTCAACGACCGTTCATTCAAGATCAAGAAGCAGAACGAAAAGCGACAAGGGAGACTATTGAGAAAAAGGACATTACTGTTGTCGCACGACCATAGCCAAAATGAGGCTTACGCCAGAAGTGAGCACATTGACACCTCAACTTCGTCAATATTGTGTCGTAGTACGAGACTGACCAAAGCGCGTCTTTTGTTTCGGTGCAGTTCGTCGCCAAAGCCCCTTCAGTCAGTTATGCTCTACGTGTATAGTATCCCCGTCCTGAGACCCTGCTGAACAGCTAGTAGCATTTGAACCCGCTGAAAGAACGAGAGTTGGAATTAAGAGGTGAGTGACATATCTTTATCCTATCTTGAAGTAAAAGTCAATGCTGACTGTAGGCTACTCACCGCGCAGGCCTTCAAATACCTGTGATTGAGAACTTGGCCTCACATCAGGGATCATACGATACCCTCAACCTCACCGATAACTCGATCACAGTCCTGGGTAATATACCATTATGTACGTTCGGACCCCTTTTCAAAGTCAACCGAAGAGAATTGATGTCATTCTGGCGTAACAGCACCCCGGCTGCAAGCAATACATGCTGCTCAAAACCAGATCGCCACCATCAGCCCATCCTTAACACCGAACGTGAGCTCCCACCACGACCTATTGAAACGCAGATCCAAGCTAAACTAAACCTCTCACAGATCCCTAATCTTGTCACACTAGGTGAGCGAAATATCCATACTCGATTGACTATCACTAACGATACGCTCAGTGCTGTCCGACAATGCCATCACGTCCCTCGCCACCCTTGTGCCCCTCGAGAGCCTCACGGCCTTACGAAATTTGGTGTTAAGAGGGAATCCTGTGACACAGCACGAGCATTACAGGGAGTTTACCGTGTGGAAGGTGAGCGATCGTCATCGTGGGCTCGAGAGAATGGGCAGTATCTCATGCGCATCACGAAACAGGTGGCGAAAGGCAATTTGCACACATTGGATTACCAACGGGTCAAAGATGCGACGCGGGAATCAGCCAGAAAACTGCTCACCGACCCATTGACAACTTTACCGAATTCACTGGCACACCAGCTCTCTATTCCTACGACATCAGCAGTACCCGGCGCAGCGTTGTTCGCTTCCACAAAAGCGGGTGCAGGAGCAGGACAACCTATGAAGGGAGGAAAGGGACGGTTGATGACTCCCGATGAGAAGAGACGGGTGGTGGAGGCTCTCACAAGAGCGCAGACGTCAGAAGAAGTCCGCAAGCTCGAGAGAATGCTGGCAGATGGTTTAGTGCCAGAAGGAGGAGTGGACGAGGCCGTCGCGGCGGCTCCAGCGGCTGCCACGGAGATAGAGGTAGACGGGGCATAGCGCGCAATTCATGTCAGTGGAAGCGTTGAGGCAGGACGGAACAGAGGCATCAGGCGAGGCCATACAAAACATTGTCAATAAGGGGAAACCATGTTGTTTAGATTTCCTTTACACCATATGACATATGACGATCTCGATCATTACTACTTGCCTATTTTACTACTTTAACGCTTCGGTGAGCCATTGCTTCATGTGCTCCATCTCGGCCGGTGAAGAAGAGTGACCGAGACCTGGATAACTTTCGAAACGGAGTCCCGGACGAGCGAAAGTCGTTCCTGCGGGTAATTGTGTATAGCCAAGTTTCTGCGTCATGAGCTCGACCGAAGCCTTTCCATCTGCGTCGAGGACCAATATCAGCACTGGTAGACATGCGGTTGACAGTGTCCTTGTAAAGGTAAGATATGTCGCTCACGTTCGTACTCGACTGTGGGATCGTCTTTGCCATGACCCCAGAAAACCGGCACGTCTTTAGCTTGCGGATTAGCGAGCTGCGTCCGCGTCATGTCAGTTCTGCTCGTTCCCCGTCCTGCACATGGTACATGATACGTTAAGGTGGACGAAGTGCTCGACTCACTTCAGAGATCTTGTGATTAAGGGGGACCCAACAACTGAGCCCAATGATACCGCCCAATTTGCGCTTAGTGGTCAAAGCAGTCAAGATGGATATAGCCCCGCCCTGGCTAAAACCACCAAGGACGATCTTGTCTTCCGGTATACCAGCGTCCACTTCCGCCTGGATCAACGCATCAATCGAGGCTATAGAGGCTAAGAGACCCTTTTCGTCGTCGTGTCGACTATCGAATAGGCGATCAAGCGATGCCAGGTCGAACCAGCCCGGCATCCGCATACCTGTTGCATAATGGTGGGTGCAAGTGAGATGACAGAACGATGGGATAGGACGCGATCGTCAGCTATCCGTCCAGTCTGTACAACAGCGAGAGCAAACTCACCCCCGTTGATGGTTATAGGAATGCTTGGTGCGTGGGGCAAGATCCACTTGACATTAGGGAACGAAGACCAAAGCATCTTGGCTACGGGCAGCCAGCCGTGACCTATGTCCAAACGTCTCAGCACATCTATAACAACGTCACAAGCACTGTTGGAGGAGGGGAACCGCACCACTATCGCCCAGTCCCTACGAAGGCTATCAGCGACTCATCGCAGCGCACCGTGCAGGGTATAGCTCACATGGAGGAAGATGACAGTAGCCGTATGTCTGTCCTTTGGCGCGACTTTGAGGTGTTTGAGAGTAGCCGCCATTGTCGTTGATGGCAGTGGCGTAGTCGGTGTGTGCGGTGAATACGAATGGGATACGAGGAGGAGCAGACCTGTTATGAGCAGTACAACGAGCGAGACGAGCTTCCAAGGCAGCTTGGGCATATGCTTGGGTAAGAGCAGAGTGATAGCAACAACAGTCCTCAGCATCTCTTGAGCATGTCCTGCACCGTGTGGAGACCCCACATATACTGAACTTACAGTCGACTATCTACGGTGGAAAAAAGACAGCTTCCACTTCTTTCTTCATCTAACGCAACACAAAGATACACGCTCCGTGCTACTGAATGCCAATTTTGACGATGCCTCTACTCCCCCGCTCCATATGTCGGTACGCGCTCGCATCGTCTTCCAGACATGCGCAGAAAGTCGTTCCACTCCGACAGCTCAGCACTTCTCTTCCCCGGCGCGATGTCCTTGCCGAGCTTGATCAGCAGCTTCATCCCCGTGAGCTGATCGAGAAGAAGAAGAAGGCGTTCGAGGAGAAGTACGGCGACAAGCTGAAGAAACGGGCCGAAGCGTGAGTGTTCCCCGTTATTGGACGTCTGTTCCATCTGCTGATTGTATTGCTTGTATTGGCTCGGCATTCACAGCGAGGGCGTGCAAGATCTGGAAGCGCTCAAGGAAAAAGTCATGGCACCAAGCGTCAGAGCTGCACTCAAAGCTCGATCTCGAGCGAAAGAGTACAAAGCCGCCAAGGAAGTCGTCGAAGCTCAGGGGAAGGCGCCGGATCCCACGGCCAGAGCTACTGCAAAGGTCGAGAGGAAGCCGAGGGAGCCTAGTCAGACCGAGGCCGATCGCGCTGGTGTCAAAGTGAGTGTTACATGGTATTCAATGTCTGCACTGTACGAATCGAGCTGATATGTTCTTGCTGCCTTAGCCCCTCTCGTCGATCCTTAATCTCCCTCTACTGCACCTGACGCCGCACGACGCCGAGGCCATCTCGAAGATCTGGACGACATATCACACTTCTCACGAAACGCTCTCAAACTCGTACCTCTCCGCTTCCTTATCGACATCCACGTACAAGTCGATGCTTGAGCTCGCCAAGCAGAACCCATTCTTCGTCTTGCCGCTCCCTCGATTGGCCGAACCGTCAGCGGCTCAAGCGGAAGATGCTAATGCTACTCCGTCCGAAGTTGTGACGGACGAGTACGAGATGTTCTACCTCCAGTGGCTGTTCCACCCCACGCCTACTTCTGGCCCGCCTTCGGCAGACGCAGAGCCGGAGCCATTACCATATACGACCTCGGTGATATTTACTCCCTTGGAAGAATTCAAGCGATCGGGCGAATGGGCCCAACCGTATCTCGTCCTCACGCATTACCCAGACATGGCCCAATCCCATTCTCTCGTACTGATGCGAGGCGAGATCTCACCTGCGTCCGCATCAGGTCCATCGGGCAGTCTCGCAAATCCCGGTTTCTTGCTGTCGCAACAACAAGCTCAGCTGCTCGCTTTGGCCTTGCAGAGATTCTACTGCGCCAACATCGCGCCGGTAGGAGAGAACGATAAGAGGAGAGCAGAGAGGGTGCAGAGAGCAGACGCATTGATAGGATTCAGGGAAAGGCCCGGAGAATGGGACTGGAACGGTCTGGTGGGAATGGCTTATGGCGGGATGGTATGATCATAGAAGATATCATGGCCGTATCCCATAGATACAGCACATCTTGTGATCTCGTGGTCGCGGTATTGCAGTAGACAAGCAGACATGCAGCCTTACCCTGCACCAGATCATGCATAGCGTGTGCAGAAGTTCAGACATAACTTCCTCCGCTGAAGACAACTTGATAAGACCATCTTACGTAATATCTTAGACCTGGTTGACGCGGGTAAGCTGTTGTTTCCTCCACAATTGCTGTCCTCGTGTCATCAAGAGTTATCCGCTTCTCACTGTTCATCCAACGAATTTTCTTTCCTTTCCTCACACCGAGTCCTGCTGTTCTTGTTTTGTCATCACAGTCGTTGTTGGACGGGCATGGTATCTGTTCCGGCACTATCGCCGACCGGAGGTCTTTCTTTCTTGCTTTCACAGACTAGATAGATCTTTGTACGCGATGTCAACATCCACAAGAGAGCTCAATCGGGTTCAACTCGAGCCTCTTCCTTCTGAAGGCAAGCGGAAAGGAAAGGGCAGAGCATTGAGTCGCCCAGACGTGAACAGTAGCGACGAGGACGACGAGAGTGACCTCGAGAGCGCGGTGACGGATGAGAATCCCGATATGGAGATTGAGTATGAAGTCGGTCAGTCTGTTGGTCTCTACCCTCATTGATCGTGCGTGCTTACACAGGCTTTGCATGTCCCATGTTCAGATGCTATCAAATGGGCCACATACCGCGATTCGCAACGCGATAGACAAGATGGTATCAAGGGCTGGGTGAGTGAGACGTTATTGATATACTGTGTAGGCGCCATGCGCTAACATATCGTTTCATTACAGCACTACGGCGTCATGGTAAGCTCAAACGCTACCATTCGGAAGTGAGGCGAGCGAGACCCGAGCTGAAGTTCAAAGTCAGTGGAAAGGATTTCTTAAGACAGGTTCTGAGACGTAAGCATAGGCACTCATGTAGCACTTACTCCGCTAACAGTCACGTAGTGAGGAACTCCTCTCGTCTTTTGAGTCAGATGACGGCAGTACACCGCTTGTCGACGAGTGAGTCTGCATCGTATGCGTCGCGTGCAGCATTATAAGCTAATCAAGAATATCGGTAGATTCTGGCGCGCGGTGGGTAGACCCATCAGACCGGGCAAAAAGGAGCCAAAGGGTACGCGCTTAGGGGAAGTAATCGAAACTCCGAAAGCTACCATGAGTGAGTCCAGCTACTATGGTCATAGCTCTCGATCGTATGTCAATCTTACTGAATATGCTGCTTCAGAGAACTGGCTCAAGGGCTGTCGCCCCAGACGGAGTTGTGAAATCTACGCTCGACGTCGCGCAAAGGAGATTGCGCGGGCAAAGTATCCTGCACACAAGATACCGGCAGATCTCCTGATCACAAAGGCCGACTCTGACTATTATTGGAACAAAAAGCGCCTAAGACAGAAACGACGACAACGTCTGGAGGAAGATGGCGGCCGAGGATCTTCAATTAGAGGCACATCGACTATCGAACCTCCCCCTCCAGCAGCCAGAGTCAAGGCCACGTCTTCTGCTCCAGAACGAGCTACTAGCGTCCAAACGTCCACAGTCCGGGCGCCGTCGCCAGTCTCATCTCTGGGGTCAATCTTCGACTCTGACCGCGAGGACGTCTCGATAGATCTCAAAGCCGTATCAGACGAGGAAGTCGAGACTGTCGAACAACCCAATCCGAGCACAGCGAGCGGTACCAAGCGGAAACACATCGCGTCGTCTCTCGAGGATGAGGCGGCCGCTGGACCAAGCGAGCGGGACAAAAAGGCCAAGACAGTGACTTCGCCGAAGATCAAGTTGAAATTGGCCGGTATGGGCAAGATTCCCAAACGCGTGGCTTCTCCGCCGGCTTCTGCGTCGGTCGAACCGCCAACACCATCTGCTGCTTCCGACTTTACTTTCGGTCAACTCCAACCTGGCATCTTCGATGCTGTTCCCGCATCTGCTACTGCAACAACAGCTGAGCCTGCGGTGACGTCCGTGCCCGTCATCGTAGATCCGCCTTCGTATCCGTCGCCATCTCCTGTGGACCCTGAACTTCCAATCGCTCAACCTCGCAACTCTCCTGCAACGCTCGACGCGCCCCAGTCGACACCAGGCAACCCTCTTCCTTCTCCTGCTTTGACTCCAGCTGCACCTTCCTCGCAACCAGATACTGTCAAACCTTCCCATGCACCAATTGTTCCTGCGACTCGCCCAATCGTCCCAGCTGCTCCCACAGCAGGCCTGCCCAACCCGCCAAATCCTGCTAAGGTACAGGCTGTCCATTCTTCCCAACCGAAACCCAAGGCGGCCAATCCGGTTACATCGTCACAAAGACCGCCGCCAATGGCTGTAGTCAATCCAATATCACAGCTTGTTAGCACGTTGTACAGCGCCCGCCCGTCTCCCGCAGCTGTGGTGCCCGCAAAACCAGCTGCATTGGCCCAAGAAATCGGTCGTCCACCTCACCCGACTTCACTGCCGGTGCGGCCGAGTACGACCGCATCTGCACATCAGCCTGCGGCTCCTCCACCAGCTGGGCCGGTACCGAACTTCAAACCAGCACCTGTCGCACCCCAACTGCGTCCACCTAGCAAGGTTCCCGAGCGCAAAGCAGCCCCCATCGTGATAGATCGGCCTAAATATGTTCAACCGACCAAGATACAGATTCTTGATACTCCTGTTGATCCGTTGACTGCACGACGCTTAGCGAAGCTCGGTACCAAGGATCCACACATGGTCACAAGTCCTACGACAGGATCGCCACATGTCCAGTCGCCCCCATTAGGATTTTCAGCGGGTAGCAGCTCAATGACCGACGGTGCACGATCCTCGGCCTACGTCCCTCGTAGTCAAGCGTTCCAGCCGCCACCGCCTGCCGGTTCGGCACCTCCTGGACCACCGACAGGACCTAGAGCGGATCGAGACGCAGCCGGGTCGTGTTCTGCAGATCAAGAATGGCGGCAAGTTGGTCCGCTACTTGATCAGAAAGCAATCTACAAAAATGACGTCGCGCCTTGGCAGAAGCGCCAACCAGGCCAATCATCTCACGCTTCTTATGGTCAACCACCTGCTGGACCAAGCGGACATGTGTCGCCCATGCAATACGCAGACCCTAGCGGCCATATGTCGCCAATCCCATTTGCCAACAACGGACATTTGTCTCCCCGGCCTGACAACTCCTCCCCGAATTTGTGAGTCGTGGCGATCTTTAACAAACAGATTGCTTCCACTAACATACAGGCTAGATCAAGCGCGCTGTTCCTCGCACCTGTACCTACAGCGGCGTACAGAGCCGCCAGGGACCCGCGACTCAGAGCGCAACAGTCGGCAAGTGTAGCCGCTTCAGTTTCTCCTGCACCAGCGGTAGCTGCTTTACCCACGCCAATCACAGCCTCCTTCGAGCGACCTCAAGCTCAGCTGCCGCTTACTCCGGTCTCTGCGGATCTTCTTCGCCCTATCAAGTCACAAGGCGGCCTGGTCACATTCTCGCCCTCCCTTCTTCTGCAATCCCCCGACAAATTCGCTCGTATCATGTCACTCCTACGTACAACCGAGAGCTGGGGCGCATATGTCATACCTATGTGGGTAGTTGCAGCGGATAAGGCTTGGCACATGAAGGAGTAAGCTATTTCACATCTCCTCCAATGGTTCTCTGCTTATATTCGTCGCAGGGTCTGCCCCAACCCTACTGCCGCCTTCTCCGCGCTGGTGCAATTTCTACCCCTAGATGATACCGTACGCCAATTGTCGGGCGCAGCGATCGCATTCGGCTCAGGCCTGTCCATCAGCTGTCGACCTCCCTCGCCATATGACGCAGACGCTTGTATTCGATGGAAGAAATGGCTGAACGGGATCGCCAATATCGTCGATTACAAGGAACTGGTCCAGCATTGCCAGGGAATATCTTCCGCTTATTTTGAGGGCAAAGGTCAGAATGGTCGAAACGGTATCGCACCCGATGCCACTGCCGAAGGAAACTTCAGCTCGAGAGCGGTGGAATTGGCACAATTGCAAGATATGGCAGACATGAGGACACGCCGGGACGTCGCGAATTATTCACGATTTGTTTATGTCGGCGAGAACAGTTTGGGAGAGGAGACGAAAGGCCTGCTTGGTGCGGAGGTGAGTTTGACTTCGCCGCGGTCGAGCGCTGTTATATAAAGGTCCATTTGGGCCGCCTTGCTGATCCACGCTACTCCTTGCAGATTGAGTTCTTTTCAGCAGACGACTTCGCAACGAAGCTTGAAGCGGAAGCGACGTAATGGTGAGTCGATCCCGGTCGAATTTTGCTCCAAAGCTGAAACAAGATTTAGATTCAGGGCTGTATCATAGTCAGTTGTCTAAAACCCAAACAATCGAAACTAGTGAGTCAACTTCTCATCTTCTGCCTCCCTCTCACACCCCACTCCACCCCTCCCACTCCTTGCATCATAGCCCACATCACGTGGCTCTTCTGCCAAGTCTGGTGTGTGCGGCAAGCATGAGCCAGCATGTTGT
>JALPCB010000262.1:0-18979 GCA_026538395.1 Cryptococcus sp. GC_Crypt_3
GAGCTTTGGACGTTGGGTCAGGAGCAGGAAATCCCTGATATGAGCAATCCAACGAGACAAGCGGCCGAGCGGCCACTTGATACAATCAGGAGAATGAGTTCTCGGACAAATAGTGGATACCACGGGGGTCTCCCAGGAGAGGTCATCTGTGAGTACGGCGCGGTCAATGAGAGAGAGAGCACGCACGCTGACTCCTCTTCCCCTCAAAGGGCCCACCGCCCCTGGCCCAGAGGACTTTGCCCCACCCGTCAAATCAAAGTCCTCAGCCAGCCTTGGGATGCTTGGCAAAAAGACCTCGGATAGACGACTCTCTCGGCGCAAATCGAGGCAGTCGTCCATGGATGAGCAGGTGCAGAACCCAGCTCCTGGAGGAGACGTCTACGCACGCGCAAAGTCGACTCCTGCATCGCCATCCATCCATCACAGTGGTCAACATCAACCGGGCATGATCAACTCGGCGCACTCGTCCTCGACGTCGCTCGCTTCGCAAAACCTTCCTACAAACAAATCCTTCGGCAGCGTAAACCGTCCACCATCCGCTTACTACTCTCGAGACTTTCTCAGCTCGCTTGCACCGAGAGAAGGAGGGTATGCTATCGCAGCCACAATGGGAAACGGTCTGGGTGCTCAAGGAGCCATGACAGTGGAGGATCGCCGACGAAGCACGGTTGTGGAGGACCCCAGGCCGAAGACTGTCGGCTCCAGGGCGCCGTTATCCAAAAGTGCTGGCATGGGCAGGTGGAGTCTCGACGGCGGCGAGGTGGGCATCTTTCAAGTGAACTTTGAATTACGCTGACAAACAACGCAGAACTACAATCGGCCATACACGACTCCTTCCGCCGCAACCACATCGTCCAACCTTTCAGCTCCACCTCTGAAACCAGAAACCTCGCCGCCTCTCGACGACTCGCCATCAGCACTTCCAGAGGGCGCCGCAATACCCGCTATTTACGGATCCAGCGCCATGACCGCTTCCAACACGCTCACTCCAGCATCGTCCATTCCCGCGGCGCCAAGTCCGTTGAGTCAACATACCAGCGCTGAAGACGTCGCAACGCACGCTGGATCGACGGCAGTTCCGCCGCCGCCTCCGCCGATCCCGCAGAGTGGACCGGTGCCAAAGCTCAACGAGAAAAAGTCGAAGAAGCAATTGCGTAAAGACGCCAAGGTCGCGGAAAAGGCAGAGGCTGTCCGAGTGGCAAAGGAGAGAGCGGAGGCTGCCAGAGCCGCTGCATTGCAAAAGCAGCAGCAACGGGAAGCTGAAGCCAAGGCCAAGGAGGACGCGAAGCGCAAGGCCAAAGAGGACAAGGCGAGGCTAAAGGCGGAGAAGAAGGCGGCAAAAGGGTCATTCTTCGGGAAGAAGCAGAGCTCTGTGCCGCCACCCGCTGCGGCGAAGCCAACTACGAACAATACTACCGCTGGAGCATCCCTACAGCCTGCCAACTCTCAACGACCGAACCCTCCCGCTGCGCCTGCTGCGCCCCAAGCTACCGCTCGCGCTCCTCAACCCGCTGCTCAACCGCAGCTGACAGCTGAGAGCGCGGCACCAGTCCCAGCCGCCGCCGCGGCGATCGACGTCCCACGTCAGACTCACCCATCAATACCCCCAGGCCATGTAGCTCCGCCGCCACCAATGCCAGCCTCTGCGCCCGCGAAACCTCCAGCTTCCCCTGGCCGGCCGAACATGCAGCCTAAGCGGTCTTTGTTTGGCACGATCAAAAAGCGCTTTTCGGTAATGGGTGAGGACACTCCCACAGTACCCAGAGTGCCTGTCCCGAGCCGATCGACTTCGAAAGGACCCCCAGCGACTGCTTCAGCCACAAGGTCACAGACCCCCGGCGAGGCATCATCCGCAAGCCTTACTCCTCGAACCGAGTCGCTCGCGACGACCGGACCCGCTGCGCCGGTCACAGCAAGTCCCTCGTATCCTGGAGAAGCAGCATCGCCGACCGAGCAGCCTGTTCCCCCTCTTGGACCTATCCTCGCCGATTCCATCTCGCAGGAACCTCAAGGGTCTCCTTCTAATTCAGTGCGAAAGAACCGTACATCATTGATTGGCCCCCGGCCCATGCCTCACGAGGGCCGTTCGCGCGCAACTTCCAACGCCACTTCAGAGTCACACCATTCTGCTCCAATATCATCTAGCTATCCATTCCCCGCCGGAAAACCCAACTTCACCCCGGCTCCCGTCGAAAATGCTTCCACCAACTTGTCCGCAGTGCCCATGCCTGTGACACCATCCACATCAGGCGAGTCATCAGCCGTCTTCTCACAGATGAGCAGTGTGACCCCTATGACTTCCGCTTCGGAAATGGATGCGAGTTCGGGCAGCAGGAAGCCTAGCTTGAGCTCGGACGCTCATGACGGTCCTGAGCTATCATCGGCTATGAGCGAGAAGGCAAGGGAGAGCAGCAAGGATTCCAACGAGACGGTCTATGCCTCGCGACCTGTCATGGCGGTGTGAGCGGGGCGTCGTAGCGACCTGTCAATGGCGGTGTAAGCGGGGCGTCGTGAAGCGCCATATAACAACACATTCAACAAATTCATCACACACACACACGGACGATTATCACTCGGGTTTCTATTGCATTGGACAATCTTATACCCCTTACACGTTTGCATAGCGCAACTCGAAAGACACATATTTGTAGTCTACAGCCACTGATGGACTCACTCTCTCTTCACTATAATCTTGTCTTTCCGCCTTCTTTCTCTCTCATGTATATATACAAGGACAATATTTAGGTTACATCGAGCTCAATCACCATATGGTCGGAAAACACATGCATCGATCGTGGCGGATTTAACAGATACAACATTTGTCCAGTGTGATGGTGACAGTGCACACAGATGCTACGATTACAGTTCCCACTCTAAACCCCCGTTACCCCAAGCGACCGCGTCCCCTTCTGTCACAGAGGACGAATCGATGGCGACGCAGACACTTCCCGCGAAAAGCCTCATGAGTCTCCTCTCTTCTGACCCGATCCATATCCTCTCCTCGGCGCCAGCTCCAGGTCCCGACCGCAACCACCACCCGTCCTCGGCGCCTGCTTCTCCCTGCACCTCGCGCGTAGCCTTTCCGGAAGAAGCGAATGCGCCCAGAAGCTCGCCTAGAGGAGGGGGGCTTTGTCTACCTGATATGAAAGACGTTGCGCTCGAGCCTGGTCTGGAGAGAGATTGAGGATCGACCTCCAGTAACCGCGATAATGTCGCGTGTCGCGCGTTGGGTGGGAGGGTGTCGAGGATTTTCAGTATATGAGGGAGGGAAGTGGTGGATAACAATACTCGAAGGTCGGACGATGTAGCTATAAAGTGTAATCAGCACTTGCGAGCATGATTGATAACGAGAGCATAAATGGGGACGGGCATACCGATTCCCAAGAGCTCTTCTCGTCGAAGTGGTTTCGGATCGTCCTTCGTCAATGGATCCGTAAACACTGAAGAGTCCGGCTCAGGTGGCCAATTGAGCGATGTGAGCGGTTTCAGTAGAGGAGACGAGGGCGCTGCCGCGTCATTCGAATGCGGGTCGTGGGCTTCATTGCTGGATGATGAATTGAGCGAATTCGACTCCGCGGGATGCTCTTCGCTGCCATATATCACTGATGCGTTGGCGACCTCAGCCAGATCGGTTGAGGTGAGCGCTGACGGCTCAGGTACCGAGGTCGGGTAGGAAGGCTGAGAAGGTCCCGCGCCAGTGCATGATTCGGCTATAGCACAAAGCAGTGGAAGAATGGGTATATCAGCCAACTATCATAAGACTCTCGAAGCCGCTGACCTTTATGGGTCTTGTAGCATGCCACTGAGCAGCTATGAGCGTGCAACCGTACTATCAGTATCTACCGCTCTACATTGCAGAGCTGGTCAAAGAAGCGAGGGACAGGACATACTATCGGGTTGGACAAGCGCTGCATCTGTATTTGGATGGCTGCACTTGGCATACTCGGCACAGCGATGTCGATGACGCCGACGCCGCATGCGCTGCTGCTCCTCGTGATCTTGTCATCGTCAGTAACGTGGATGAGGGTTGAAGTAACACGATGGTAGCGGTAATGTTCAAAGCAACTTTTCATATCACCTCGAAGACCAGTTTTCGCGGGGCCCCTGTCAACATTGCGTCGTGTTTTGGAAAAATGTCGAGATGAGATGCTCATCTATCACACTGAAGTAGGCTGTCATCGGTGAACATCTTCTGACGATAAGTTGAGAAGGGGCAGCACCATGACCGAGACCGTAGACGCTAGAGACAACGAGCCCGCTTCTTCAACGACGTCAACGGAGAAATACGCCAGGGGGATGAACCCCAAATTGAGGTACATCAAGCCTTATTGGTGGCCTTACAAGACGTTCATCAAGCAGCGGTGAGTCGAATCTCTATCCTGTCGATGAGGTACAGTGCTATGCGATCTATGTTAGCTGCCATATCGAAGCCGCCTGACCGCTGAGACCGTTGATGAGTCAGCGAGACTGATATGAGATGTACTAGATGGATAGGCCGTCAGCTGCTCGAGGTCATCTCGACCGAATTCAGAGATAGGTCCATGGAGTACTACGTATGTCTGCTGTCACCTCTCGACCAATGAAGAGTCGTCGAGGCGAGGTAGCTGACTGGACAGCCTACAGAAACACGCTTTGGACTCTGGCGTCACTCGTGTCAACGGCATCGTCGCTAAAGGGGACCAAATATTGAAGAACGGGGATAGATTAGAGTAAGTCCCGATGCTTCGATGCCCACTCGCCATTCCCTCAGCCTCAAATCTCGCATCTGCGAACCAGCAGCTGGAACTCGGCTGATCCTTGGACGTCTTGGTGCGCCGCAGCAACACTGTGCACCGACATGAGCCCCCTATAACGAACGATCCAATCATGGTGCTCCACTTGGACACCGAAAAGCAATTCGTCGTCATCTCCAAGCCAGGTAGCATCGTACGTAGCCACTGTACTCCTCTACCTGATCCTCCACTTACACTCCGTCCAGCCCATCCATTCCACTGGCCGATACTTCCGACATACAGTGCTTGAGATGATGGAATTAGATCATGGAATCAAGTGTTATGGTAAGTCCAGTCCGTCTTTCCGCTGAAGCAATCGTCCTACCGATACTGAGCTTGATATTATCGTGGACAGCTGTGAACCGACTGGACAGACTGACCTCCGGCCTCATGATCCTCGCACTGAATGGAAAGGCGGCAAGCAATCTTGCCAAAGAGTTCGTCGAGGGCAAAGTGAAGAAGGAATACGTGGCGCGTGTAAGGGGAAAGTTCCCAGAGTGAGCGTCGATTCATGCTCTCTGCGCACCTGTGCAAAGATAGACGAAGCACTGATCAGATGGCTCATCTCAGAGAAGAGATCACGGTCGACCAGCCGCTCATGACCGTCGATAGGCAGATGGGTCTGGTGATCGTAACTCCCGAGGGCAAGGTGGGTCGCTTCAATTTGTGTAAAACCCCGTAATGTTCGATGACTCAAATCGAATTGTAGGACGCTGTCACCATTTTCAAGCGCTTGTCGTATGATGCAGAGAGGGATCAGAGTATTGTGCATTGTATGTCGCTCGGATTCTTAACCCATATTGTCAACTAACGTTTTCGCCCTTCATCAGGTCGACCTCAGACAGGACGGAGTGAGCGGTCTGCTTCCACCTGCTCAATTCGAGCAACTCGCCGCTGACACCGCCACAGCACACCAGATCCGAGTGCACCTGCAATACCTCGGCCATCCAATACCCAACGACCCTCTCTACTCCCACTCGGACGTATGGGGCTCGAAGCTAGGTAAAGGCGGAGTCGACCTGAAACCTTCAGCTGGGGGTACGTCCCGCGCAGCGGCTCTCGAAGCGCGCGTCGGCACTGCGACTCCGGAAGTGAAAGAGGTGGATCGGGAGTACGATAATATCGATTTGACCAGCCCGATTCTGCTCAGTCAGCAAGCGAGGGACATCATTGCGAAGTTGCGGAAGCAGAAAGATGAGGCTGAGGATTGGGTCAAGTGAGCCTCGTCACCGAAGTCTTGCTGGGGGCATACTGACGTGTCACACTCAGATGGAAAGAAGTGGTCTTCACGACAAAAGCGGCGCAGGACGCCCTGGAAGCTCCTACTTCAACAACAGACACATCGGCAGCACCGTCCTCGGCCTCGACGCCCGCACCGGAAGAAACTCCCTTCCGCGTTCTGCCACCACTACCATTACCCGACTCGACGCCATCCCCTTTACGCCCCCCAGCCTATCTCCCTCCTGGCTTCTGCACAGAGTGCTTCGTGCCTCTACCCGATGATCCCGATCCAGAAGGTCTGTTCATCTACCTCCACGCGCTTAGATACACGACCGAGGAGCTGGGCACGTGGGCAACGCCACTGCCTCGTTGGGCTGGGGCGGACTGGGATGGAGACTGGAGAGGATGGGTGGACGGTGCGGAATTGCCGAGTATCCCGGGTTCGGACAATGGTGCAGCGAGTTGAGAGCCCGGGACATGATGATCAGACGACGACATCCTATGCGTGTCACATGGCGACGGTAATTTGTGTCCTCGCCCATTCTCAGGGCAGAAATCATCACAGCCCCCCGCATCGCGCTGCTGCGTATGTGGCAATCAGCGGTAGGCATCGCGCACATGGTCTGGTGGCACTGGTGTATCTATAATGCATCTGCTGGACAGCAGGCAGTGTGACCTCCCTTTGAGTCGCGACGTTCCTTTCGGGCTGGCCTGTCACCCTCATTGACCCGGAGGTCCTTTCATCCTGCCGTCCCTTACGCGTCGCAGGCCAACTGCTTATCTAACTTGTGTCATCGCACAACAGAGCGCATGTGGCTATCCTTAGTTCCGTGCTGACTCGTATGAAACGGACATTACTGACGAGCTGCGAAAGTCCACATCTGGGGACAAGGCGTCAGAGATGGGGTCGCAATTGCAGAGACAACTCGAGAGCTATGGGCACTGATCACGGCCCTGCTAATCGTATCAACAACAATCGTTTGTGAAGTCGCAAGTGAAAGTTCTGAAGCACTGGATACCTCAGGGCTTGCAGAGTACGACATTCAATTGACTCTGCTCCAGCAACCACTCGTCAGCCAACTCGACTAAGAATGATCGTACCGAGAACAAGGCCCTTGATCTCTCTCTTGATTCTGCAGACCAGCCTGTTCCCACAATTTGGTGAGTTCTGCTATCAATGGCAAGTCCTCGATTGACCCGAGGGGGACGTATACTGATACTTGCTTGACTAACGTAGCTCTTGCCGACGCATTGGACTCGACGGCTCTGGAAGGTGCTGACGGGGTGTATTATGGATTATGGAACGAGACGGGGCCTGTGGTCACGGATGTCAAGCAGGGTGTGTGTTTCGCCGCTCGTATTGATATATTTCATGAGGATGGGAGCTGACGTCTTTGGCCCAATCCCTTTGCATTTAGTCAAGGTGCTGAACTGCTGGTGGGATGCATCGTCGCTCGCTGTCCTCATTGCCTCTCAGACCTGGGTGATGAACATGATCCGATATGGGAACGGCGCCTCTATGATCTCCGCTTCCTGGCCATCTGACGCTTCAGTCAACGTGACGATCTTCAATCCCGACACGTTCGAGGCCAGTACGCAGATTGCCAGTGTGTACAAGAAGGGTACGACGGAGGATCACCCCGCTGGGAACTGGTGGCACGATGCGCTGGGTCAGGGAGCTTTAGCGCTAGGAACACTGGTTTCTATGGAGGGCGTGTTGGCCAATGGGACGTGGGACCCTGATACCGGCTCTGCGTTGACGGGGCTGAAGCTGTTGACGGGGTACGACACGAACTCGACTATGACAGTCGACTACAGTGACCGAGACGCGTTCTTCGACGATCTGAACAAAGCGTCGACAGGCACACCGGTGGTGTTCAACACCGTCAACGAAACGTCGATTGGCGTTACGAACCCACAATTAGGCTACGATCACGATTACGCCGTTTACAATGGCACGGACTACGGGAATGGGACCAAAACCATTTGGGCGAGGAATCCGTGGGGGTCCACGGACGAGTTCAGCCTCGAGGCGATTTACAATAACACCAAGCAAGTCATACATCTCGCCGATTGGACTGTGCTCTCGTGGCCTGGGCATTGAGCTGGGCTCGGGCGAGGAGCGCTGGTGGGAATGACCAGAGCTTGGAGACGGTTCATAGAGCTTACATCTTCGGCGGAGAATATACCGCCTAGTCTCGCTCGTTCTCATAGAGAACGAACCTATGACAGAGTGAAGACCGAGTGTTCATACATGACTATGCTACAAGAGGTATGCTGCGTGCTGGATATCTTAATGAGGCCTCTTGGCCGCGACCACAGAGCTCCCCACCTTATTCGAATCGACCAGGCTACTTGCCGAATTCGATCAAACCTGTCAGGTCGTACCATTCCGACCCAAAGTCGGGCGAGTCCGAGCTGAGATCATTGATTCCGACGATACTACGCGAGAGCACAAACAGGCATGTCAGTCTCGTCGTACGCTAGTCACGCGAGTACCAAAACGCGAATGCCACTCACAACGTGGTGCCTTTTGGGAACGCTGAGGATTTGGGGGTATGCCAATCGTAGTGCGTTTCCGTGGTCGTGACGATATCGGCCATCTGCGCTCGTAGGATCAGCATGCGCACAACCACCTTGCTACATGTTCGGTCACTCATTTACTCACATGATAATCAGCCTGGCCTTCCCACTGAGGGATATAATACACCTCGTAGCCCTTCCCACTGCCTCCTTCCCACTCTAGCTTGACCACCGTATCGGAGGGGATCGCAGCGCCGAAATGTGTGAGCCAGCGTACGGGCTCGTACGTTGTTGTTTGGGGCTCGACGTAGCCTGGGGTCGGTGTTGGTAGGGAGGATACGAGGGTGAGGAGAGAGATGTAGATGACGCTCAGAGCGGAGAAGAACCGCATTGTTTTGCTTGGTGGGTGGAGGAGGAGTCACACGAGCTGGTCTGGTCAAGTTTGAGATGTTATAGGTACGAGATGATGTTTGTCGTCTACAGTATAAGTAGGCAAGACTTTTATTGTGAGTTGAGATGATATACAACAATGAGATGCGATGCAATATTCAGGTAACTCCGCAAGAAAGCGTCGCTCAGGCGCAAAGCATGAGCACCGAGAGCTGAGCGCAAAAACTATGCGGCACGCACTGGTGTTCCCTTAGACTACCAGGTAACCGTTTCATCGCATGGCTCAGCATGCTTGCTCTCGTAAGCGAATGGCATGAGCGCCGAGTCCAGCTGTCACAGCCTATTGACTCCCAAACATACATTCGCTATTTGTCGTATCCGAGACAACAAGGATGACGACGACGACGACGACGCAAAGCAATAGTATTTTAGCAGTCCTCGAAGTCCTGAAAAGCGAGGGGTAGGGCGCATGACGTTTGGGGCTGCACTGGCATTGGGGGCGCGCCCTCCCTCCAGCCGTCCGCTTAGCCAGAAGCGTTGAGTCGATATGCATGGCAGTTTACGGTATACCATGCGTGCGGATAAAAGAAAAGCTGAAGCAGAACTGGGAGTGGAAACATGACCACGGGTTAGCGAGAGGTAAGGGGGCAGATGTTTAAGCTGTTTCTCGGGACAGGCACGGTTACCATCCCGCTCTTTTATGCTATTGCAGTGACACCTGCACAAATTTACATGTCTTGAGTCTTGGCTGGTCCAGCGTCGAAGCATGGTAGGATAATGGTTTCATCTCGCCAGCGGGTGTGCAGCCGAGCATTACTTACCACCACCTGGGACGAGGCGAGGTGCTCATCTTATAATGGTATACGATTTTCATCCGAGACACTGCGCACAGTCAAGTAAACTTTTCTCGACCCGGTTCCTAAGACAGCGGATCACACTCGTCAACTTTACCCCGGTCGAGAGCCTACCTACTCGAGTGCTCCAAGTAGATATATCAAGCAAAACAAGGATACAATACTATACATGCGCTGTCCCTGATAATTTACTGTACAGTACATGATATCATCGGGCGCAGCCCTCACCACCAGACGAGTATCCCTGTATTTACTCGAGAAGAGTACACCTAATTCTGTCATGCAGCATACGGATACTTCTTAAGAAGGTACCACGCTGCGACAGCAAAGAGGAACGACCCGAACTGCAGCATCGTCGTGGTGACGAATCCAGGCACGTAGTCTGGGGCAGAAGTGGACGGCCAGATGTACGAGCCACTGTGTAGTGTCGGGCATGTCAGTCTTTGTCCGTACTGTCGTTCTTGTTAAAGAAGACGCGAGTACTCACTATACCGACGACAGATTGGCCAGGCCGCTGTATCACCAAAAGAACGTCAATATCTTCGCAGTCTTCGGAGAAGCGTCGTATTCGACTCACTTGACGATACCGATACTGACTGCGCGCTTTTGGGACGGATGCGAAATGGTGTTAGATAGATAACTCAAGGTCATCGGACTGCAGGCCCAGATGCCCGATGCACCTGTTTCAGAACAAACTTCAGCGATGAACTTGCTTCACGATAGCAGCACACTCACCAAAGCAGAGGAAGGCGTATCTGACGTGAGGGTTCGAAGCTCCGGCGACTACTGAGAGAGATACCACTGAGAGCAGGGAGACGGCCATGATGTGCTTTGGTCGTTCTTGGAGCATGTCGGAAGAAAAGCAAGTCGCCAAGACGATCACGATGGCGACTCCATCTGCAACAAAATCGAAATCAGCTACCGATAGAGTACTGACTCAATAGCGCAAGGGAAGGTGACCAAAGACGTACAGATCGGCACAGTCATCTATGAAAGCAATAGGTCAGCACTTTGCGACATAGTCTAAGCAACGCGCAACGATCGCTCACGTATTGAGCCTGTTTTCCGGAATAGCCCAATGCCCCGGTGAGAGTCGGGACGAAATACGTTATGGTCCCGGCGGCTGTACAAGTCGATTGGCCAAAGCAGAACAACCAAGTACGCCAATCTCTGACCGCCATGACGAAGCTTTTCCAATTACCTATGTCTTCTTCATTCGTCCTGTCGGTGTTGTTGTCGGCCACGAGGCGCTGGACGGCGTACTTGCGTTCTTCCTCAGTGAGCCACTTGGTGTTCCCCGGGAAGTCAGGGAGCAGGAACCTGGGGCATATAACTATCAGCCACACTCAGGCAGGTAAACTGTCCGGATGGGCGAGAAACGTACATCGCCACAATCGAGAACACCAATGTCATCAAGCCTTCGACTGACGGAGTGTCCAGCAGGACATGAGCAAGAAGACAATAATATACGGACGAATTGAGACCTACTCAGGAATAGCCACTTCCAAGCTGGTAATCCTTTGGCCCCGTTCAAGCCTGACAAGATGGCACCCGCTGATCCTCGACGTCAGACCAGCTATCAAAGATGTACAGTCCAGTGAAGCACTTACCAAGCAGTCCACCAAACGCGCCCGCTAGCAGCGACGCTGTATAGAAGATGGAGAAGCGCCGAGCAAGCTCCATCTTGCGGTACCAAAAGCTCATATAGAGGAGAACACCGGGCTAGACTCGATGATCAGATTTGACTTGTCCGACGTAAGTGGAAGCTTACGAAGAAGCCGGCCTCGACGACACCTAGAACGAGACGCAGACCAATGAGAGAAGCTTTGTTGTTGACGCCAACATAGCCAATGACCAAGCAGCCCCAGACAAACTGCTTTGATGTCAACTTGGTTCATTGCGGTGCCACAAGGATTGAGACTCACCATGATCGCGGGTAAGTACAAGCGTGGTCTGGTACGAGCCATGATCATGTTTGACGGCACTTGCAAGCATAGGTAGCCTGTATTCGAGTCACAGGGCTCAGTGATACGCTCAATGATCACTACTGATACTTACCGATAAAGAAGATAGACACCGCAAGAGAGTAATCGCTTGATGACAAGTTGAGGTCTTTTTGCAATCCCGCCGTTTTCGCATTGCCGACGCTGAGTAGGAGAGCACATTAGCATGCCCTAGGTGGGTGGGATAATGACCTAGAAAACAAACTTATTGCGGTCGAGATCTATCACCCGGCTTTAGCTTGAATGATTGATCTATCAGTCCCGAGAAGCTCACAATTGAGAAGGTACTTCGCAGTAATGTCAGCGCGCTCCATCGAGTGCGAGTGCGGAAGAATGCATAGAGCTCACCATGATCATGACCATCGGTATGAGACGCGAGTCGATCTTTCTCAGTAACCTGCGACAAGACCGAGGGGGGAGATGAGTGGCGTTCTTCCGCCTCTGCACAGTCCACTGACCTCTTTTCCATCGCGGGATCATGTACGAACTCGGTCTCATGGAGTGAGGCAGTACCCTCGACATGCTCCGGAGCGCTCTCCTTGCGATCGATGGTGTGATGCTCCATGTTGACTCTGGCCAAGCTAATTGTTCACGGATTACTCGAGCGGCTCGAGCAGTATGGACGAATGTGATGTTCACGATGCGGAGATCCCCAGCCGGGGCCTCAGTCCAGTATATGTATGTGGACGACATGGTGGAGTTTCAAGTGGACTTTTCCTACTTTGGCTCTGTGGAGAAGTGGACATGTCCTTGCATTCGGGATCCGGTCTGCCGATGCAGTACAGTACTACGTATAGTCAGTAAGTCTTAGTAGAGTGGACCTCCTCCGGTCGACGGCCAAAGTGGACATTTGTGAATAGTAATTACTGTAAGAGGTTAAGGATCCCGACAGGCGCCTAAAGGAGAATGTGGAGTTTTGCTGCAGCGTCGTTATGCGGAAAGGGCAATCCGATGGAGACGACTATTGGTCCGGACCCTAGGCTAAAGCCGTTGTGTAAGAGAGTGAGCAAGGAGGCAAGTGGAGAAACGTATTGCAGGATATGCTAGTATAAGCTATAAGATATGCGTCTTGAAGGGGATAGGATGAGATGCAATGCTCTTTCAACGTCTCGTCACAAAGACCACCGTACTGTCAAATCCACGTTTACGGTTACGCACAATGACAACGCTCCCATCCCACTTCACGCTCAATAACGGGACCCAGATCCCTTCAGTCGGTCTAGGTGAGTCCTGACGTCCTGAGCCGTCCGAGCTCTAATTGACTAGAGCGTGTATTTCGTTAGGCACATGGCAAGCGAAACCCGGAGAAGTGCGCGGAGCTGTCGCCCACGCCCTCTCAGCGGGTTATAGGCATTTGGACTGCGCGCTGATCTATCAGAACGAGGAGGAAGTGGGACAGGGAATCAAGGATAGCGGGATCCCGCGTGAGGATATTTACATCACTAGTAAAGTGTGGAACACGCATCAGCCCGACGTCGCTGCTGGTCTTGCACAGACGCTCAAAGCGCTTGGAACGGATTATCTCGATCTCTACGTGAGTCCCTCTTATCTCTCTTCGTGTACTGGCGTGCGCTGATGATGAGAGTGAATTCTGTAGCTCGTCCACTGGCCTGTGCGATTAGTACCCGTAAGTCCCGACGTTTGAGCCCATCCAGCTTTCCTGGTGTTATGATGATTCGCTCATTGTGATTCTTCTGTGCCAGAACGAGAGCCACGCTTTGCTACCAGTCAACCCAGATGGATCTCGCTCCGTGGACCGGGACTGGGACCAGAAAGAGACCTGGCGGCAGATGGAACAAGTGTATAAGACCGGTCAAGTGAAAGCTATAGGCGTGTCCAACTGGTCGATCCCCTACCTCGAGGATCTGAAAAAAGCATGGACTGTCGTCCCCGCGATCAACCAAGTGGAATTACATCCCTTCAACCCTCAGCACGCGCTAAAAGAGTACTGCGATAAAGAAGGGATTTTGCTCGAGGCGTACTGCCCTCTGGGATCCACGAGTAAGTGCCCAGTCCTCAATCACGAGCGACGAGCTTGACCAGCGAACATGAAGCCGTGACTGACCTGAAATCAGGCTCGCCATTGCTCCAGGACCCCGAGCTGAAATCGATCGCGAAGAAACACGACGTGTCAGTCGCGACGATCCTCATCTCGTATCAGGTCAATCGTGGCATCGTAGTCCTGCCCAAATCCGTGACCAACTCGCGTATCACGGAGAATCTCCGAGTGATCAGTCTCGATGCCGAGGACATGAAGGCTTTGGACGGGATGGCTGCGGACGGGAAGCAGCAGCGAGTCAACACGCCGAAATGGGGCTGGGATCTAGGTTTCGATGATTGGTACGGGCCCGTTACTGCCAAGGCGTAGTCCCAGATCACATATGCATTATATATCAAGAGGGCATTAGTTTTAGTAAAACTTTGCGATACTGTCCTGCCAGTCCCCAAGACGCAGCTTCCAGTCTGCTCGCATATGCACGAAGGATGTCCGAAATAGATATCGTGGCAAGTTCACCTAGACCTTGTATCTCCGCTCCGCCGCCGTACATGATCCAGTCGTCGATCTTCTGTGATGGCGACCAAGAGATACTGACGAGTGGTATTGAGGTATTGGGTAGATTTGCAAGACTACCACAGACTATGGACACGGTGCTGAAGTTCAAGACCGCCCACATGCAGAGCGCGGCGTCGAAATGCCAGACCACTTCGAACGGGGTACTGCGAGATATAGGTATTAATGCCGGCTCCTCCTCAGTGGCCAGGCGCTAGGTGCGGGACTCACTCGTAATTGTACCGAATCAGAAGACTGCCAAGCATCGCCGCGTGCGCAAAGATATTGCGTGCCGCACTTCGATCGGCATTCAACCAATGCGCAAGCGACTCTGCGGCGGCGCTACGGCTTTGCGGTGTACCCGCCTTCCCCGCGGCCACTTTGACTTTCTCCAGGAAGCCTACTCGGGTAAAGTTCATATGTGCATGGTGTGCAAGCGCAATGCAGGACAAGAGTGGAGGACTTGCCGAAGCGGGGCCGAGCAGCGCATGTGCCGCAAGACGATCAAGCAAGAGTTGAGGATTGCTGAAGAAAGATTGTCAGTCCCTTTTCGACGCAATGCTCTGCGTCTCACGTACTGCTCGATATTGTCAGCGAAAGCGAGATTGTATCGATAAGACTGCGTCGCTGACGGTACGATGCTTTGTAGTGCGCTCGCATCCAAGCAGAGTCTGCAAGAATGAGAGAATATATTCATTAGTCCAAGTGCCGTTCCACCCGGTCGGGACAGAGCTTACCGATATAACGTGTGGGCAATGATACTATAGCTGATATCCGTCAAAGGATCAGACAGTACACCCTCCGCCAGCAGTCTCTGGAGGACTGCAGCAAACATGATTGGCGCTGGTTCGGAGTGATGAGCAGGCGAGTCCAATAAGGGCAGGGGCGCAGTGACCTCTGCCAAAGATAGCTGGGCTGGCAGATTCAGCAGACATGCTAGTTGCGCGTCGAACAACTAGGCCGCACGTCAGCATACTTCGACAGCTCGAGGTACGACGATCACTCACGTATATAGCCCAACCCAATCTAAGCCTCGTCTCGTCCTGCAGGATGGCCATTTCAAGATCTCGGGGGCTGATGGGTGCCTGTTGAAGTTGCAGGATCTCTACTGCTGATCTACCAGGGCGTAGTAGATGCATTCTTTTACATGCCGTCACTAGTGCCCCACGGAGTGATTCGGATTGCTGGAACAGTCTTTGCGAGCCACAGAAGAGACCAAAGTACGCCTGTAGCAGTGAAGCCTGTGTTAAACCGATATCGAACTCAAATCGGTGGTCGTATTCGCGCTGATATCACACTGATCAGCGATGGATCTTGTGCTGAGTATATGGACGTACGATGAAAAGCACGCCCCTGCGGACTAGTTCGTTCAACGCGATGCCCAATCGCTGGTCGCCATCGCGTTTGTACATGGCGCCAATCGCGACCATTGCCATGATAAGAAGCGGTGGGGCCTCGGTGATTTTGAACTTTGCCTTGTCAAGAACCGGCACACAGTCGTGAAAGTGTCGGTAGAAGAGGTTTACGCAGATAGACAGCGCTTGCCTGGATGGGAAATCACTGATATCGACGGGCGACCACGCGGCTCGATGCGAGTAATCGATGAGGGTCATCATGGATTTACGAGTATGATCTGCGATCGTCGTGCTGCTGAACGGCGTCAGAGCCACCGCGTGACTGTTGAGCATCGGTGGCAAGTCCACGCTGGAGTCTGTCGCGCGAGGCTTGTAGATGTGAGGCTTCGTTGGTTGTAACCAAGTCAGTTCATAACCATTCTCTACGACCTGTCACACTGTGACTCACCCATGGACTTTCGTATGGTTGCCCATCTTGTATCTCAGACGGCGAACCATGGATCTGTTCCGTGATGGCGATACGATGCCGTTCAGCTCCGGTGCCCGCCTGCACCATTGCCTCTTCCCCTTGCAGCGCTCCGGTAGTGGCTGTACGCATATCGGCAGCGATATCCCATGCTGCTGCGGTTGGACTATTGAGAGCATTGGTGTTCAGTACCCCGAATATGTCCCCTTCTTGCGGAGCCAAACACCATTCATTGGTATCATAGACGTTAATGTCGAACCCAAAGAGGGAATACAAGTCATCAATGTGGGACGGCGCGATCGTTGCGGAGAGGTTGGAATCGTCTACGGCGACGCCGCTTGGTGCGATGAATCCCCCAAAGAGAGCTGATAGCTCGGTGTTGTTTTGCGAAGCAGTCGTAGCGAGCAGTTGCAGATCGTCAGGCAGAGTTTGAGGTGCTGCTCCTGTACTTTGAGGATTGAACGCTGTGATAGGGCAAAAGTAAGTACAAAACGACATCGCGCTGGCCGACCTCATGGGCGAGCTCACCGATGCCGTCTAATTGTCTATTGCCGTCATGCCTACTTGAATTACTAGGTCCAGCATCATTGAGTGAACCATCCGAATCCCGACTGAAACCCATGTAACCGGCTCCGTTGTCTGCCATCCGCGAGCGGATGCGTTCCGGGCTATGGGACCGCCCTGATCTCGTTGCACTCGCCGGTCCGCTGTTCAGAGCATGGTCTTGAGACGGAGCAGCATCGCCAGAATCTCTTATTCCGCGACGCGCGCTAATGCGGGTTTCAGCACATTACGACTTGGCCCCTCAATAGAGAGTAGGATTATACACACGACGATGACTTGCGGGGTCTGCCCATGGGTCCTGGCGACGAGCCGTGCATCTGAACCATGTGTCGCGACAGCACATCGCTAGGTACAGATCATTAGCGTTACATCGATAGTGGTGGTACAAAGTACTTACCTCCGGGTATATCTCTTATGGCAGACATCACAGCCATAGTCTAGCTGCTTGGTAACTGGACGACAGGTCAAAAAGTCAACAGGCCTGTTGAACAGTTGAAAGCCGCTCACGATTCCGGATATGTAGTTCGAGATGGTCTTCTTTCTTGTACGAACGACCGCAGCTCGGCCACGGACACGGATGTGCGTGACTGTCAGAAGCTACTTCTGCAGGCATGATGCTGTGGACGACAACGACATTGATGTGGATATTGTCAATGTGGAGATTCGTGATGCAAGGCCGAGGTGATTGACCGGTTATGTGATTTCATCTCTCCGGGTTCATGATATACGTCTCTGCATATTTTGCGTATACCTCTTAATTCCTTGGGCACTGGCTACTCTAGTGTTCACTTTCATCGTAGAAGTCCGTTCGTCAGAGCTCTTTACCAGTAGTGATAGACACATCTTGAAATCCGTCGAAATCAAATAGGAAGGCACGGCTTGTATGAAGAAGCATGATATGATACGTTATGAGACACGCGTTGGAATCAACCATGCTCGTCAATTATTATCAATGATGATCATCACAACGAGCATGATGTAAGAGGTCTCCATGTTTGCCTCGTGTCTGCTGCTCTGACCACGCGAGCGTAATCACTTGACCTGTCGTGATCCACTCGCTCGGCTGAGCCGGTATCTGAGATAGTGGATGCGGTCGTAATCTGCGTTGTCGACGTCGTAGCCAATGATGAGATGCGGACCAGGGCGGAATTGCCGTCAGTCAAGCCAGTCACTTGCTTATCCCCCACGGGCATGTCAGGTAGGGGACAACCCCCGCCTTTTCCTAAGCGAAGTCCGCGATGCAGTCGACGTCTTGATTAGGATCTCGGTTGGCAATCATGTTCGTGTATGTCGCATCGCTAGATCTACAGCAGCGACCTGCACGGACGGTGGCGGTTCCGTGCTCCGGTTTACCTGGTGTTCCAGACCACCGTGTCTGACAACTGCGTCCCAAATAAGAAATCTGTTTTGACCTTTGTCGCAATGTCGTTATCTATCGTCGGCAGTGCCGTGCTCGCTTACCGCTTCTGGTCAAATTGACGCCAAGCAAGCAAGCAGGCAGGCAGCTGACTAGCGTGGGGCAGACCACTGCTGATACTGAAGCGAATACAAGATCTCGTCATCTTACTACATGACATCCTGCTCCTGCTCCCTGGATCTCGCCATATCGCAGCCTTCGCAGCTTTCATGCTGACATCGGCGTGGATCCTGCAAAACTCTACTTTGGATACAGAGATAGCGAGAGGCACAACCAATCACCACATCCATTCTTACCGCATGCATGGTAGCTCTTACTCTAATACCGCCAAAAACAAGCTAGTAGATGGATTTTAATGCAATGCTACGAGGAGCGCCGTGAGCGCCTTGTGTAATGCTGATAGCGTAAATACCCGTAAGAGACGTACTCCAACAGACTCCGTCGCAAACGGATCATGTCCATAGCAGCCGCAGCAGCAGCAGCACGGGGACTATCGATCAGAACCGATCAGCTCATTCCCATCCCGTTGTCGATCAGGGTTTCTGTCTGGTTTGTGCTCTAAGCGAGGTTTGGTCTAAAACCGACTTCTCCCTCCTCTTTTCCTCTCCTGCCACGCTGTCTTCCCTCCTTTCTCAAGCAGCGTGCCTGACGTACCACCTATTCCCCGCTTCTATCCCTTTCCCACCCCGGCCTTTATCTCTTACCGATACTGCCACCTCTGGTCGACCATCGTCCAATAGCATCCCGTCCCATCAATCTCCTCCTATCGCGTCGTAAGACTGGACTTTTCCTCTCTCCTCCCCTCCAGAGGCAGGCCACAGCTCATCGCAGATATATAAGCTGCAGCTCCACCCGTCCCATTC
>JALPCB010000263.1:0-18797 GCA_026538395.1 Cryptococcus sp. GC_Crypt_3
AAGTCATTGAAAGGTTGGCGAGTCATTGCGCCGGTTTCGTACAGCTCAAGATAAGGAAGAGAGGAGACAACAAGTAGCAAAACTAGATATAAAGCTGTATCAACGATGTCAGTGGCAACCTTGATCAAGCAGAGCCGATGATGCTGGAAAAGTGGAGGTCTGTGCGATATGCAGCCATAGGCAGTTTATATCTTCCCCTCGCTTCTGCTCGCGATACGTAATCGCTATATCAGCTGCGCTGCAAGTGATGCGCGTTTCATCGATTCAACCTGTATGAGAGATCAGTGCTGTGCAACTAACTAGTCACATTCAACTCACACACCTTCTTTACCGAGTAGCACAGCGACCAGAGATACTAGAGCCAGCAACATGGACGCGGCATCTCCGCCTCCCAATCCGTTCACCTCGTCTCCCTCACCCGTCCCTACTCCCACCTCTCGTCCCGCTTCCCCAGTTCAACCGCTACCACCATCAATAGCCTCCGCTTCTCCTACGCCTTCACATCTGCGCAAAGCCTCTTCTTTGCTCTCAGCAGCTTCGGGCTCACCACCCCCGACCCATAGGGCTTCCTTCCCCGATCCGTCAAAATTGCCCAAGAGCGGACTCACGATCGGCGGTCCGAAAGCAAAGGATGGCTACTGCTGCGAGCGGGACAAGGAGATTGCGCTGGGCGAAGACGTCCATATCGTCGACGCATTCAAGACCACCGAAGGTGGTAAAGCCAGCTACATTACATATGTCATACAGATAGGAGTAAGCTTCGATTATGGTCTTGAATAGTGACAAACTGCGAAACTGACCTGGGCCATTATCTTTCCACCAGTCGCACACCACCCGACGCCGTTACTCTTCCTTTCTATCGCTTCATCAAGCGTTGCTCGGGTTGTATCCGGTCCTAATCATCCCGCCTATCCCGTCGAAACAATCACTGGCAGACTACGCAGTCAAAGGTCAGACGAAAGCGAAAGAGGATGCGACCGTTATCGCTAGACGAAAGCGTTTACTGGAAGACTTCCTGCGACGCCTGATCAGGCATCCCATACTTGGAGGAGAGCACGTCTTGCATCGGTTCTTGGAAGATGGCGTCAGCTGGGTATGTCTCTTCTGTCTTCGTCTTGACGGACCAAAGCTTATTCATCGCGTTGGCGCAGTCCGAAGTCGTGCATTCTCCGCCTATCTCGCTCCTGCCGAAGAACCCTTTGCACGCCCCGTCACACAATCCCACGTTCCAGCCCTCATCCCCTACATCTCCCACATCCCCATCCGAATCAAACACGTCCACATCGTACATCGCTCACCATCTCCTGCCCACTCCTTCGCCTAATCATCCACTTCGACAACCAGATCAGCGCTTCATAGACTCCGAGGCGTTCACAGAGAAGTTCCAAAATCACTTCTCGGGTCAAATGGAAAAGGTCAACAGACGAGTTACGAAGAGATGGACGGAACGTGCCCAAGATATGAGCGAGCTTGGTGCAGTGTGGAACGGCTATAGCCTGGTCGAACAAGGCCAGCTGGGACTGGCTATCGAAAAGGTTGGACAGGCAGTGGATGCAGAGTATCTTGCAACGGCCGCTTTGGTGAGCAGGAGTCTTTTCGTCGTGTATATAAGATTGGGCTTAACATGTGAAATATTCAGCTGCAAGCATGGGAGCGCAGCACAACTGAGCCGTTGCATATCTACACCCAATACGCCACTTTGATCCGGTCTCGCCTCTCCTTCCGACACCAAAAGCAAGTGCAGTATGAGCTTGTCCAAGAAGCTCTGGAGAATCAAAAGGACAAGCTTGACCTCCTTGAGAATGCTGAGCGGGAAGCGAGGCGTCTGGAGGAAGCTCTCGAGCGTGGAGGAAAAGGGTTGACAAGCCCGCCTCCACCGTCAGAAGCAGAGGAAGAGAGAGAAAGAGCCGCCAGAGCACGAGCTCGTTCTGCAGGGCAGGGCTTTGGACTTCTTTCTGCTGTCAAGCATAGTCTTAGTGGCATGATGGATGTCGACCCAGAAGCCACTAGAAGGGCGAATATTGGCAAGACTAGGGACAATATCTCTCAGGTGGGTTCTGTCGAAATTTAGAGGTTGGGGTTCGTTCTGAACAATTTCGCTCTATACAGTTGGAGGACTCGCTACAGGCGTCCGCTCAAGACCTAAAGTACGCTTCCGCGACACTGCAAGCAGATCTGGATCGTTTCCAGAGACAGAAGGTGGCGGATCTGCGGCAGCTTGCTATTCAGCTATCCAAGGTACACAGGGAGTGGTGTAGCCAAGTAAGTGTACCGCTGATCTCCTGGAATGGAAGGTGTAAGGCTGACGAGTGCGCATGACAGAACCTCGAGGCATGGCAAGCAGCTCAAGCCGCTATTCGCGAGATTGACCCTCACCCCAACCAGCCTCCCGAAGCGGCGCAGCCTGCAGGACCTACGGCTCTCGACGAGGGACCTTCCATGTCGATGGGTGGTATGCGCGCAGAGATTGACCGAGTGGAGGCTGCCAATAAGCCTTTACCTATACCTGAAGGTGACGAAGGCCTGATCGAAGGTAAGAGCAAGGGCAAGGGGAA
Organism: Cryptococcus sp. GC_Crypt_3; assembly: GCA_026538395.1. Taxonomy (NCBI): domain Eukaryota; kingdom Fungi; phylum Basidiomycota; class Tremellomycetes; order Tremellales; family Cryptococcaceae; genus Cryptococcus; species Cryptococcus sp. GC_Crypt_3. Next base: position 2,556 of record JALPCB010000263.1, read on the forward strand.
GGAGAAGGCGCAGCAGGAAGGAAATGCGAGTTCAGGACCGCTTGGACCGTTGTAAGTATATGTCATATGTATGCCAGGTAGATCGATACCAGTTCCGAACGATTACTATCCGATTTTGTAATGCATTAGACAATCAAATGTAACCCGATTAGTAAATTCGACTGTCGCGCGCCTGTTTTTTGTTTTTGCTTTTTGTGATTGCATGGCCGGTTGTTTTCTTTTGGTGAGGAACGCATGGGACGAGAGATATAAACAAACAATCTGTCAGTCAACCATACACTCTGCTCTCAACAATACCTAATCCTCTCTTTCCTCTTCTTGAACATTGCATACGTCTCGTCTCATAGCTGTCCTCCTCAAAAATCTTGCCATCACAACGACAGTCGGCGAACAGTCCTCGCAGACACATCTTGAGCACCGCGTTAGCCGCCGAGAGGCAGTCAACAACAGTCCTATTTCAGCTTTGGTAGAGCAAGATGGACCCAGTACCTATCCTACCTTCGACGTCTGACCTTGAGCGGAGACGATTGGAGTCTACGATCGACAACGACCTCCATTCCCTCTCTCTCGCTTCGTTGCCAACGACCACAACATCCCACTCGCACTCCCACTCATTCATCTCGAGCTCATCATCGAATTTCTCGCTCGAATATCCTCGTGCAGAAACGGCGTCGATGTCAGGCATCGCAGGAGCTCACCACCAGCATCAGCATCCGCATCACCATCGCCATGCGCATGACTTGAGCGATACGCCGCGCGCGCGCGGTCCCGCGTCGAGGTTGTCGAGTTTCGGCGGACTAGGGGGAGCGGGGGGCGAACAAAGCATGTTCATTGGTGCCAGCCCCGTCTCCACAGCAGGACATCACGCTAGTGCTGTCACCCTCGGAGCGGGCGTTTTCAAATCCTATGGTAGCAGAGCCGGCGATGATGATTGTGACAGCGAGTTTGACCCGGAACGTAGTCTTGGTAGACTCGTGGGTGAACTGGGCAGAGTCATGGGCAGCGACGTGAGTACCTAGCGTGATTGCGCTCTACCTTGTTTGCCTTTATCCATGTTGCAAAGCGGCTGACAGTACTATCACCCTTTAATTGCTGTACAGCGTCTACCTGCAAGGCCATCTTCCCCCTTTTCTCCCCCTCGATCACCCTCGCCCCTTCCTTCATTACTCCAATCCCAGCCTGCTAACCTCTCTTTCACACTCACGCGAAACGATCCTCTCCTCTCACCACCATCCAGCAGCGAGAACACAACGATCAAACCCGCCCAAAGACCTGACCCTTCAGGATTCTCATCGCTTGCTCGAGATTTAGGGAACGAGTTGCGCGCCTCTCGCAATGCTGCGCCGCCTCAACCTAGAAGGGCTTTGAGCGATTCTACAGCTCATAATGTCTCTCGTCCGCCGGTCCCTGCGACCAACAGTAAGACCCCAAGTGATGCGAGATCTGACAGGCTCCGTACGCTGCAACAGGAGAACAGACGTTCGGCAAGTGCGCCTGTCAGAAGGACCAAGGACAGTACTGCCGATGTCACTGGTCTCACCGCATTGATGGCCACGCCCGCAAAAGGTGGAGAGTATGGCTTTTTAGGCAAAAATGGCGAGGTTGGCGGAGACGCAGGTGGCAAGTCGTGCAAACTCTCTTCCCGAAAACACAAGACTGACGCCCTTCGTTCTTGCAGCTGCTATTCCCCAAACACTTGCGATCCTGCATGCAAGACTTCGCGCTCTGGAGACTGAAAACTCTGTCTCTCGTCGAAGGGTCAGAGAACTCGAGGATGAGCTTGAGAGAGCAAAGTCTGATGTGGAGAATGCGAAAAGGGAAGGCGGGACTCGTCTTCGTGAAGTTATCGGAGAGAAGTCAGGTGAGGTGATACCCCATGAGTTTTGCAAGCCATCTACTAACAAAGAAGCAGCACTCGAGGATCTCGTCAAATCCCTTCGTGGACATCTATCCCGCCTCACTGTGGAATTGGAACAGAATAAAGCGCTTGTTTCCGAGCTCCGTAGAGCTGCTCCTTCGACTACGACTAGAGTTGGCCCGTCATCTGCTTCATCAGCAGTGACGTCCGAATTGGCAAGTCTTCGTCACGAGATTGAGAGGCTGAGCAGGGAAGTTGAGCGATTGGGCGGTATCGTCGAAGAAGGTCTGGAGACACGTAAGAAGGCGAGAGGGGAAAGGACGATGAGGATGGAGCAGGAGGAAGCGGCGCGTCTCGCTCAAGAGCTTGACGCCGAGGAGGAAAGCGAGGATGTGAAGCGCGCCAGAAGGGATATGGAGCGGAGAAAGGCCGCTTTGCAGCAGCAGCAGCACCAACAAACAAGCGCCCCAGCAGAACCTTCTCGACTTCGACAGGGACTACACGCATCCGCTGCGAAGGTCCCTACTCTTGTCCCTCCGACCGTACAGCCGGACAGAGTACGGACAGTACACCACCCGACTCCACCGCCTTCTGACGATGGCTCATGCGGTTCCCCAACTCCTCTGGCCCGATCCGGCTCAAGGCAGGCTTCAGGCTCCTTACTTGATCAAAATGCCAATTCTGGTGAAAGAGCAAAGTCAACTAGACAGAAAGCGAAATCCCGCCGCGTTTCCGAAGTACCCAATTCTCCATTTCCAAGTATCATTGGCGACGAGCTTGAAAAGGAGTTTTTCAGCCCCATCAAAGAGAAGGAGAAGGTCTCTAATGCCAAGCGGTTCGCCAGCGCTCCGACTGCAAGAGTTGCATCGAGGACAAGCTCGGGATCAGGTGAACGCGCCAGGCGAGAAGTTGAGGACAGGGCGGAAAGGGAGGAGCTGCCGCCACAGACTGTCTTGGCCCGAGTAGTCAGCGAGCTAGAGGATGATTTTGCGCACTACAAAGCGTGAGTGACTTGCTTTTTTCTTTGTGACAAATGAGGCTAGGCGGCTAATGATGTGAATGACGTGTAGGATTTACGGAGAGTTGGCGGACCAGTACAAATTGCTCGACCCAGCTTCAGCCTCAGCAAAACGGCATGTGCTCGCTGACCACTTGCGAGAAGTGATTGATACCCTCGAACAAAAAGCGGATCAGATCGCAAGTCTGTACGAGTTACTATCGTTTGCCGACCGGCCCACGCAACCTGCGCAGCCTCTCGAGTCAGAGTCTGGTCGGGCACGCAAGTCCGTTGGAGATGTGATGCGGATGGTGAGGGAGAGTTTGGGGGCAGAGGCTTGGACTAGGTTAGAGAGTGATCTGGGCAACAAGTGGGGGAGGCGTGTCTGACTTTTTGTTTGGTTGAAGGATAACGGTCGCGTGGGCGGAGGGCAGTGTGTGTAGGTCCGACAAATGAGGTAGTGAGCGGCAGACGTTCTTGCATCATTGTTTCTTGGTCTGTAGCACTCTTGGACATACAATGTACTCTCGTATTTCCCTATACCTATTTGTCATATACATAATACATATATACGCTCGTGCATGACATTCTCTGCATTGTGCTTGTGCTCGTAAAGATGATCAACGTGCTTAGTCACAGTGTATGTATAGGGGTAACTCAAAAGAGTGGATGTGGCATACTACCTCGCGTATAGTACATTAAGAGGCTAACTAAGCTGAGAACAGATATACAGTAGAGACCCGCTACGGTACAAGTACATTCCAGGTCCACGTTTATCTTTCTCCTTCATCATCACCCGCCTGAGCCGATACAGCCTCTGTCAGCGCTGTTGTTATCAATTCACTTTCACTAGGTTGCGGGCGGTGCTCTCAGTGTCAACGATAAGGGAAGTGAATGTCAATGGTACTCGGTGAAATCAGTCATCGCCCTCAACTCAGCAACCTTGGATCCTGTCCCAACCAGTCTCGCGAGCTTCTGAGGCCCAGATCCTGCTCGCACATTGGAGGAGTGCTCGCCTTCGGGAGACTTTCGCCGTTCTCCCTGGTTTCCCTGGATGGGGGATGATCGTGATACCATCTCAGATGCAGTGGCAGTGCTCGGACTGCCTCCCGTGGTTTCTGCCGTCGTTGGAGGTATTTGGCAGCGGAGATAAGTGATCGTCTGGGGATCGAGCGCTATGGTGTCAATCATCAGTATGAGGCGTTAAGGTAGACACAGGATTATCACGGCACTCCATTTATTCTATCTGCGCATAAGCGCATGCGCATGAGCGGAATCAGGTTCTGATGAAGAAGATGAAGGCCGATAGTGCTCAACGGTAGAGGCAGTAGATCGATGACGTCCACTCACCACGAGCGACGTACTGATCAGCGAAGATGCAGACGTTCTCGTGCAATTGCAGACCCGAAGCGGGGCACTGCGAATCAGATCTCAAGTGTAACTGGATGCACGAGTGTGTGTGCAGGCGTGAGCAAGACTCACCAAGTGGTTTATGCCATCCTCCAAAGCTGCTTTGAGAGCTGGTGCCCTGCTCTCACCAGTGGCCAGGAGGACAATCTCGGCTGAATCGAGGAGTGTGCCTAGACCAATTGTGAGGGCGTGGGTGGGGTTGTCGTTGTTGTCCGTGACAGGCGGGTAGCGAGGCTGTGTCCAATGACCGTTAGCTGGACAAGGGGTGGGAGTAACGACAAAGGTTTAGTCGCGGATCTGATTGTCACGTACATTCGCCTGCCTTGTGCTTGGGTCGAGCCTGACAAGCCGAGTCCTCGAGCTGAAGCTCGAATAAGGCCCGTTCTCCCCCAACTCCCCCTTGGGCCCAATATCCAGAAAAGCCAGATGGATCCCACCATAAAAAGTAATCAGACCTTCGTAAGCCGCGCAATCGGCTGTTGGCGAGCCTAGGATGGGCTGGCTTGGGAGTACGTGCGTCTGACCAGGGGGTATGTCCGCTGCGAGTCGCGTTAGCGTCGCTTCTTACACCATCCCCATCGCAACAGCGGAGAGACAGGAAGGGAGAAAGAGAGAAAGAGGGAAAGATATGCGCGTATAAGAGCTGTATGCTCGGGATTGGATTACTCGAGCTCACCCATGGAAAAGACTTTGGTGATTTGGGGATCAACACGATCAGTGATCAGTCGCTTACAATCGCCTGTTTCAGAGACCACCCACAATGCTCTTCCATGAATGTCTGGTTACTGCGCGAATCACCAGGACTAAGACCGACATACTCGGAGACGTTGAGCGTGACCACATGCTAGCCTCAGTCCACATGAGCTCAGTTGTATCCACTATATACACACTCGGGTATTGCAGCACCCACCTCGAAACTAATGTGACGGTCTTTGCAACGTCGCGCCAGTTCTGCATACACGGGCGCACACGATGGACTGGCTGGTAGGCATAAGACGAACTTCCGTTGTTGGGTTGGCGCGAACGCTTTGATGCGGTTTATGATCAGTGCTGCGATAGCCTTGGAGGCTGAGTGTGGGGTATCACTATCATGGACAAGGATGAGTTAGTGTGTCAGTATTCGGGTAGCCCAGTGTGAAACAGGAGAGGCGTTGTGGAGTGGGATTTGTGTTGGATGTCGAAGTAGGTCGATTTGGGAAGACGGATGACGAGGCGAGTCTGGGAATATAGCTCACAAGATCTCCAGGTACATGGTGTGCTCTGGAAACCTCTGGGATTCCGGGATGGCTAGACTAGGACGAAAGTGATGACGATGAAGAAAGCGCCGTGGGTGAGGTGCGAACAAGAGCAGTAGCTTAGTTGATGTAGTGGACGAGTGAGATGTGTGGTGAGTGAACGATACGAAGATTATGTGGGTGAAAGCAGACTTCTCAATAGCGACGACGACTGCTAGTCAGGTAGCACAGCGATCCATTGTTCGTCGAGCAAGATGCGCAAGTTGTTTGACGATCCTTTCGGATTATGTCGTCAGTAAGAATGCGATATAGAGAAGACTAGTGAGGTGGGTCTTCAGGTGTATGCCGATCTCAATGGAAGACCGCAAGGCGAGTGCACGCTGTATCGTGCGAGGAGACGTGAAAGGTCAAAAAGCAATTTATACATCCATTCGTCATATCGTATCGTATCGCCCTGGTCCCCATACGATGAAAGCAGCCTTCACCTAAAAATACAATCTATCCAAAAGTCAGCGCCCATCCATTCATCTCATAATCGTCAGACCAGAATAAATGGAGGTGAGTGCGAAGCGCAAGATCAGAGACGTCCACGAGCGTATTGTGGATCGCCTGTTGTAGTCCCCATATGAACGGTAAGACTGGTGCCAACATTCTCTCGTCATAAAATGCGCCGTCCCATCGCCATCGTCATCGCCATTGCGAGCGTCTGCTCGAGAAGAGCAAGCGCAAGCGCAAGAGCGGCGACGGTAGAGGGAAGGTGGGAGGAGGGGGAGATGGAGGACAGAGCAGAGTATGGCGACTCACCTGTGGTACGATACTGAGCATTTCGACTACTATGCGGATATGGAGAAGAAAGAAAGAGAACGAAGGAAGTGAAATTGCAATGCAATGCAATGCTGGTGAGGTATCGAAACTTTTACTTTCGCGCATCGCTGAGCCCAACCCAGTTACGTAAACCTCATCTTGGCATACGTAATGTGACCGCATTGATGCCGTTCTGGCCGCTGTTGCAATGTTGCTGTCTATCAATGAAGCAGGCAACATCGTTGTCATTGCAACGGAGATGCACTTCCACGGCGTGATACAGAACTGCATATACATCTAGTCTCTCCCCTACTGGCTCCTATCAAGTACCCATGACACTAAGCATCCAGGTCCATGCCCTCCTCGCCTCCGGGTCCAGCTCCAGCGGGCACGGGCTTTGCCTCGAACGCCCCTTGGTCTTTTCCAGCGCCAGTGGTCATCCTGACTTCCTCGCTCACTATGAGGGATCGCACGTTCTCTCTTGTCCATGCTGTTGTACCACGACGGAATTTGTAGTTGCGCGACTTGATTCCTCGGTCGTTCTGTTGCCCAGATAGTATCAGCATAGATCCATCGATCACGGGTTGGCAGAAGTGTTGTCACGTATCAACACTTACAGGCGTCTCGTAGTTGCGCAGCATCTCTGTCCCGGCTTTGGTCACGATAGCCACATCGACATTCGAACCTGATCCTAAATCGTTGAAAATACCAGATCGGATTGCCCGTGCCACAAGTGCGATAGCCTCTTGTTTCTGCACAACGCACATTGTCAGTTGACCTGTGGGTACATTCGACGAAGCCTGGTGACTCACCGTCATGTTCTCCTTGAAGCTGCTCTCGAACACTGCCATCGCAGCAAGACTACCACTGCCCATTGTAACGTACGGCAACTTATCTGTTGAACCGTGTGCGTGCACTGTGAAGAGGTGGGGGCCGGTAGCATCGACGCCGCCAAGTACCAAGTGGGCTCCGACGTGTCCTTGGTATCTACGGTATACAGAGATTGTCAGCTAGCTGTCCCGGAACTGACGTCGCGGGTTCTGAAACAGCTCACCGGAAGAGATATTGCTTAAGCATTGTCATGGCGGTAACGACGCGTGCGGGACGGCCTTGCGACAGAGCATGGAGCTGCGACACATGTCAGCATGTGAAAACAGAGTTGCTTTGACCAAGCATATCACGATACTCACTTCGAGATTGGAGGAAATGAGATTGGTGACAAACCTGGAGGGAGAAGAAGGGTTAATCATTCTCTATGAACTCGACAGATCAGATCGAGCTGGACTCACTCGGTGTCAGCGGCTGTTCCAGCGCCGCAACATCTGATTTGAGGGGTGAGGTAGTGGATCTAGCACAGAGTCAATATCAGCAAATAGCAAATAAACGATGTGAGGGAAGGCCGGGCATGATCTAGGAGCTCTTGTGCTGCACAGCATGAACCGGCGGTAATGAAAGTCGTAACCACCTTTTCACAATTCTTGTCCGCGACGATGGGTCCACCGGTCGCTCGTGTGTCTGCACCGAGACACACGCCTGCTTCTTCACCTGACGCTCCGCCGCCGAAGATCACGCCGACGATGGTAGTACCGGTTGATGTTGCTGTATATCGTAACATGCGCGAGTTGATGACGAGATAGGTTGGTCCAGGCAATATGCAGTAGTGATTCAGAGCATGAAGTATATGATCAGCTTGTACTCCGTTGCTTGTCATGGTGTCGAGGCTACCGGTAGACCTTGATCTACTTCGCACATACCCTTTGGAACGCCCTGCAGTCGTGCACCGAGGAACTCGTTGCGGCCAACATTGGAGAAATCGAATCCGATCGATGAGCCCTCGACGGGAAGGACTTGAGTGGCCATACTGGGTCGTTGGAGATGTCAATGTTAAGAGAGAAAGTGTGCTGTGTAGAAGCAAGGATATCAGAAGTACTCGAGTAGGTTGTGCAATGATGTATGGTTGTTGAACGCGCGTTGTCATCCACTGATGCGACGGGGTACCCCATTCCAGCTCATGACGTGGGAAAAGAGCAGAACACTCATTCTCGGAATCAAATATATCTAACAAGTGTTGGTTATCCCACCACCGCGTTGCCCCGCTGTCGCGGTGCATGATCCCTGAACATGACCTAAGTAGCACCCACACTCACACCTCACACCTCGTACATCCACTTTACAGCTCCATCTTATCTGTGCCTTCTTAGTCACTCGTACATCCTACAGACATACACCTTGTCACAATGCAGGCCTTCCGCAACTTCTCCGCTCAGATCCCGCCCATGCCTCAAGTCGACGTGTCGGCCGTCAGCAAGTCGTTCCGCCAAACCGTCCAGGCCACAAGGTGTGTCGTGCTCTCCCGCTTCGAGTCATCTTATTCGGTTGCGTTACAACTGCTGACTACGTTGATAGGGAGAAGATTGGCCAAGTCGGCCCAGATGGTATCACAGAGTATGTCCGTTCTCTACCTTGTCAGACGTTGGCGCTGATGGGCACACGATCACCCCAGGTTGCCAGCAGAGTACAAGCAGCTCGAAGCTCGCGTCGACGCCCTCAAGGACGTGCACACCAAGTTGTTGAAAATCACCAAGGTGCACGAGCGAGAGTCGGTATGTTCAGCTTCGCCTGCTAGACTAGACACGAGAAGCTGATGTGCAAGTATCCAGTACGACTACCCCTCCGATATCACCGAGTCGGTCTCGGAGGTCGGACAACAAGCTGCTTCCGCCTGGAGCGCTTTCGCCAACAAGAATCTCAAGGTGAGCTATGCGCTCCTGTGAAGCTTCATATACCTCTTTGAGACATGAGCCATGCAGTCCATCGTGCTGATATATTCTCATTACTGTGTAGAACACCAACCTCCCCATCCCTATTCCATCGCCTACGGCCCCAGCCGCTCACCAGCCCAAGACTCTCCCTCACGCCCTCTCCCGCGCCGCCAAATCCGGTGCGACCGAGCTCGGAGCCAGTGACAGGCTGGGTGTCGCTCTCGGTGTCTACGGCGCGGCTTTGGAGAAGGTCAGTGTTGCTTTGAATGATCACTATGGCTATGGGAGACAGCCCTGAGCTGACGACTTATCTAATGATAGGTCGGAGATGCGCGTATCTCCCAAGACAACTTGATCGCCGAGCGCTTTGTCACCCCTTGGCAAGCGACCCTCTCCACTTCCATCGGTCTTGCTGTCAAGGCCCGCGCAAACGTCAAGACGGCGAGGTTGGAGCTGGATGCTGCTCGTGCTGCGTCAGTATGCCTTGACATCTTTTTGTGATAGTCGCTGATATCGATTTCGTCCGCAGACTCAAGTCGGCTGCACCTGTCAAGCAGGAGCAAGCTCGGTGAGCGTTGAAGTTCCCCGTCACTGTTGAAACGAGCTCACGCCGTCGGTCTTTTCACAGTCTGCACGTCGAGGAAGCAGAGGACAAGCTGGTGCAGAACACTGAGACTGCCATTGGCCTCATGAAGGCGGTCCTCGAGAACGTGAGTAGCCTTTTCGCCTAGCCGGTAGAACAGGACACAAGACCTGTCTTCTTGTCGCCGTGCTTCCTGGTCGATGAATACGTGCTCAGTGCTGACGCTCGTATCACAGCCCGAACCCCTCCAGAACTTGTCGAACCTCGTCAAGGCTCAATTGATCTTCCACTCCACTGCCGCTGAGACTCTCAGCGTGAGTGACACCGTTTCCCATTCCGTCTCCATCTTGCTGGGCAATTGAGAGAAATTATATATACGCATCTTGACGTTGGCTAACCACCTACGACGTCTACAGGGCATCCAAAGTGAGATCGAGGAAGCTGCTGTTGCCGCCGAAGGCGAGTACAGGCAATCTCGCGGAGCTTGAGCGACGAGTTACTGCGACGAACAATTTTGAGCCAGACTGGGATCGTACGATGTGGATAGACATGATTTGACGGATTTCTTTGTTCGTGGTGGCTTGCTACATACCCTTGTTTATGTGACGATGATGAAAGCAGCGTTCTATTGATGATGACAACGAAAGCCAAGGAACAAGAGTCTGATTGTCTGAAGAGCATCTTGTTGGGTATTGCGAGAGTATGCATAGGGGCGCCGAGGCCACTTTAGCTAATTGAAGGACAGTAGCATATGAATGATAGGTGAGTAGGGTGTAAGAGCAGGAACTTTATGATGACGCGTGCAAGCAGTAGTAGGTTGATGGGGAGATAGTGGTCTCGCAGATATTGTAAGCAAGATAGCACCGAACATGACACCGACATGTCTCTCTTTCGTCAGTGGACTACATCCACCATGCCTGAAATGCCATGTCAGGTCGAAGCTGCTTTGCTTGAGAAGGGTTGCTCACCACTTCCGATAGCTCCTCGTTTCTCATCAAAACTTTCTGAATCTGCATGACATCCACGTTGAATCCCGGCCCGCCTCGCTTGGATGAGGTCACACCGCTCCTTCCTGCAGATGATTCGGACGGCGCGGTCGAAGTGCCAGGCTCATGAACGATGATTCGAGCTTTCTGGCAGACTAGGTCTACGTAGCGAAAGTATCAGCTAATGCCAATGACTCGTGCTTCGTAATGTGTCAGCAGCTCACCTGCAATGTAGCATACAGGTACCAGGCTGACGCTGCTAGTGCACCTCGAGAATGAGTAGCATAGACTATGAACCAACTGCTGGAGTTGATCCGGGCTGATCGCAAGCTCATCCAGCAAGCAGATGTAATGAGTTGGTCTAGCCGTGCCGACCCTTCCAGCATGAGCCTGGAGGAAGAAGTCGAACGCATACGGATGGGTCACACTGCGATCCACCACGAGACCGCTAGGAAGATTACCAGATCTTTCGCAATCTGCATCCCTTCCGAAGAACCTTGTGTTATGCCTCTTGGCGCAGATACACATAAGGATCAAAGGTCGATAATCGTGCTCGAGGCGTTCGCAAGCATACAAGATGGCTTGATGCTCATAGTGCAGCGCGGCTGCGTATTGGCCTTCTGAGATGCCATCTCGGAAGACGAGAACGCGCGCTGGGAAGGCGCCGTTGTGTTTCTTGAAGATGCGCATGTGCTCTTCAACCATAGATGAAAGCTCTAAGATGATGTCGCCGCGCCCTTCTTGCAATCGAATCTGAGCGGAATAAGCGTCACAGTCAGGCGTATATGTGGCGATAGTGCAAGCGACAGTGGGAGTGTTCTCGCTGCCTGCCCTGATTGGCGGCTACGGCGGTGGTAAGCGATCAGCGCAGATGATTCAGCGGAGGTGTTCTTCGCCACGTACCAGACCAATGTCACCTCCAAGCATCATTGTCTTCCCCCGGACCATGCCGGGCAGCTCGGCCATCGGTACCTGGTGTGGGAGACCGCCTAGCTTGTTCTAACCATGTGGGGCATGTGAGCCACACATAAGGGCTAATGCTCTGGTAGCTCACCTGTATCTTCATAGCCAGATTGCCTGTATACGCATCTATGCCTTTCGGAGTTCGGATCTTTGCAGCCTGCATGCACTGCGTCGGGACCGGCCCTGGGAATCGAACGTCAACTTGGTGGCCACTTGAACACGTTGTTTACGAACCCTTCAGGTCGTTGAATGAGCTCTTCTTGATTTGCTCATAAAGCCACGCGTCTCTACGCAGCGTCAGCGTAAGGCACATACGTCCTTTTGCACTGACCGTCCAGGAAGAACACAGCAGATCAGCTGCGGAGCGCAATTGCCAGCCTTGAAAGCTGCCCTAGCGCCACTTTGCAATGCGAATTTGACCATGTTTGGTTCACGCGGGTCGATGGGACCGAGACATTCAGGCCTCTGGTTCTCAACAACAACTCCATGAGCGTCCAGGACTTTACAAAGAAACCCAACGTAGCGCTGCATCTCGTCAACACAGGTATACCTGTCGAAGGAGATGATCGACCAAGCGATGAGGGGCTTTTTCCCATTGCGAAAGAACTGTGCCGATTTAGCGCAATCACCCTTGGTAGGAAGACCGAGCAACGGTGACGTACTCTTTTTCCTCGCAGATTCCATCCTCCTCCGCTCGGCATAGCCTCCATACCGTCGGCGTAAATGATCCTCGGTGGTGGAAGGATTCTTGCGTTAAGCTCGACCATGGTCTTCTTGACCTGTTTTAAAGTGTGTCAGCTGCCTCTCCTGCCTTTGAAACGAGAAACGTGCCTGCAATCCCCATGCTGCAATTTTATCCTGCTTTTCGTGAGCGAGCTCAGCTCGCCATTCAGTGACTGCGAGAGCCCGCTCTTTAGGCCTGACGGCGCAAACCTTGATCATCCTGCGATGCAATATCAGTGACGGCCAGATCGCCATGGGTTCAGCTCACTCAGCCGTCTGCTCGACAGTCATTTTTGTAGGCGGCAGCGAATTCCACTCAGCCAGTCTCACGAATTCGAGCGGGATGAAAGCTTTCTTTCCGTACTATTAGGCAGTATCAGCGGAGACACTGCTCATCGCTCTGTCTCGACTGACCTGTACACATGGCAAACGGGGCTTGGTAACGGGTGCACCGTGGAATTTCTTGTAATATTCGGGGATACTAATCTTTTGGTCTTCGGCTCCATCCCTGCCCTGGATGCTGAAGGTGATGGCCTCAGCCGGCTGCAAGGTGATTGACAGAATGGTATGCAATCTGGTGCTTGCCCGATGCATCACAGTGAACTGATACAGAAGTCAGCTTAAACGCTCATCGAATTTCGCCGGCGAGCTTTTCTCACCTTGGCTCCGCGAAGTACCTTCTTAACACGTTGAATCTCATACTCGCTTAGTTGATGGATGTCCCGATTTGGGCCGCCACCTGGCCCGCCACCTGGCCCGCCGAAACCACCCCTTCCTCTGTTGTTAGGCGGAGGGCCTCGAGAGAGGACTTTGACAACAATGTCGAGGGCGGGACCGGCAGCCAAAAAGGCTGAGAAGCCGATGTCGAGATTGAGCATCGGAAGGCCGGAATTGGAGTATCGGAACGACCTAAATACAGCTCAGTCTTCGAGCCAATAGAAATAGGTGGCTCCTCGACGAGTGGTACGACTCACTGCATGAAGCCTTTACAGACAACAGCACCTTGAGGGATGGCAACCGCTCCTTCGAGGGTAAAAAACTTGTTGCCTGTGGCACCAACTTGAGCATATCTTTTGCTCGGAAGGTCTCGCATGAGCACATTTGTGGCCATAAGGCCTGGCAGTCAGAATGAGTATGGCGCATCTTCTCAACTCTCTATGGCTCACCGGTCAGACACTGTTCTTCGCCCGTGGGAGCTTTCTTGTCGGGCTGGCAGAAGTCCATGACGTATTGCAAATCCACCTCTGCAACTGGCTTGAGAGTGACTCGCCATGTTCGGTTCTCCTCGTCTGATGAGAACTCTTTCCCAGGACGCTGGACTACACCTTCTGGGGAGACCGCGACAGAGAAGGTTTGTTGCTGGCCTAGATGAGATGACTCAGCAGGTGACACTCGCTCTGACTCTGACTGATAGAGACAACTTACCTTCGGGGATTGGAAACTTGTTAGGTGTGAAGACGTTCTTCCTGCCATCATAGGCGCTTGCCGTGAAGCCATCAATCCACTCTTCCTGCTGCTGTTCTAAACACAGCTGCTCCCAAACCGCTCGAAGCAATCCTTTAGGCTTTTTGGCCGCGTCGCCCCTCTTCACCACGGGGTCCATTTCAACGTCATAGTGGCTGAGCAGCGGGCGGATGATGATCAGCTGAAAGACTACTAGGAACCCACACACGAATCGAAGGGCTTACTATATAATCTTTGCTCTACCACCCTTAGCTCGAACTTCGAAGAAGTTTGCGAGGACGGAGATATGCTTGCCTTTGTTGCCGTAGCCCGGACGAACGTAAAAGCTTGTAAGCTTGAGCCGTTCCAAGGTCTCGGTCACAACAGAAGTCCGCTCGGCTTTAGAATCAGTATGGCTGAGAGCGGAAGTGGAAGGCCGGCGCATGATTGACGAAGCCACAGACGGTGAGCCTCGCGGGGGTGCGGCACCGTACTGAAAGCCCCGTGGACCACCCATTCGCAAAGACTCGTTACCTGACACGTGCGTATGCGGGTGGAAGGCAGCGCGACTGGCAGGCGCTGACTCGTCGAACCTCGAGCGAGAAGCAGTCGAGGGGTACAAACTGCTCTCGCCAATCGAAGGTTGGAATTGAGGTGGTCGCGCGCTTTGACGCAACGTCTCAGATGCATGAGTCTGGGCAGAGACCATGCCGGAATGTGAACAGCGATCACCCTGGTCCTGATAATACGAGCGAAATATCAGCGGTATGTGCGTAAGAGTTTCCACCCAGTATCTACTCCAGTAATGCAGAGCAGGTGATCATAGTGAATCCTGGGGCAGCCAGGGAGAGCGTGGAGTAGGGGCGGGGGTAATCACCGAGGCGCACTCACATCGTATCTCATCCGCGCTCTCTCATACTCCCTTTCGTCGGCCTCGTCATAGCGACGGGAACCGGACATCTTGATCCTATGAGTATCGGATTGACAACTATCAGCACTGCTCTCGACCGGATGTGGGGAGAAGAGCGAAGTGGACGATGGAAGGGGATCCCAATTGAGGTAGAACCCACGGGCGGTGCGGGAGGTAGTAGGACCTTACCTGGTTCGTTGGGAGGTTTGTTACAGATAGGCCGGGAGTCACTGCGTGAATCGAGCAGGCATACGAGAAGTCAGTATGGCTATTGGAGCTCTGAAAAGTCGACGAAAGAAGTAGGGAATGAGGTGGGGAGGAGAAAGACAGCGAAGTAAGCGGAAGAAGAGGAAGCAGAGGAAGAAGAGAAAAATGAAGAGGGAAGTGGTCTTCCACATCCTATCGCCACTCGCGATGCTGACCTACTGTATCAGCGCACAGACCCAACGCACAGACCTCCATCTCTCGAGGCCGCAGGGTTATCTTGACTTATATCAGATGACGGGACGTGCGGGTGTCATGCATACGTCGGACGAGCGCAATTGTACCAGACTCAGTATAGTGAGTGTAGTGAAGAAAGCAGTTGGAGGTGAGTCAGTCCTCGTTGGTCACTTGCTGAGATCGATAAGTGAACATGGGGAATAAGAGGCAGTCGAGCTCTCGCGCTAGTCGTCACTAGGGCATCGTCTCTTTGACTAAGAGCCCAGGCTGTGTAGTATGGATCAAACTGGAGCACTATGCACAGAGCTCAGGTCTTCGCTATCGCCATCAGTGAAGACAACCTGAAGAGTGAGAGTAAGTACTTAGAGTAACTCAATTTGACAGCGAGTGACTCGGGTATCAAGGTTGTAGCCGGTACGGCGGTACGGCATTCGTCGTCAGCTTGTCGTTTACGCTCCTGGTGCCCGGACGAGCTGTTCCCATGTATCCGACGCTGAGCGCTACACTCAGGTAGGTCTTGGTATGGCCTTGTGGCCCACAAGACCGGTGAATGTCTAGGCATTATAAACCGCTGAATTGCGTCCATCTCTCGACGGAATTATAGCACGATATCGGGCGGACAGAAGTGCTTAGGAATATCCTTGCAGCATGATGAAAAGGACAGCCCGACATCATCACCTACCCTTTATGCTCCATCACAGTATAGCGGTCTAAGGGTGGTCGCAGTGGTCTGAGAAAGACGACGAGCGGTCAGCAGTAATACGATTTGAGGATAGTCCTTTGGCTGTTTCTCGAGACGTCACCGCTGGTACAGCGTGGAGGTTCAGTCGGTAACTGATTTGCCGGCTACAGTTTGCAGTAGATTTGGCTTACGATCGTCAGTCACTCCTCTTCCTTCAACTTCAAGTAAACCACATAGCCATCTCACCTCACCTACCAGGCGATTTATCCAGTTCAGCTCGATCGCACGCTATTCACACACTTCTTTTCGCGGATATCGCCAACATGTACGGCGCAAACAAAAGGCCCTCCATCACTGCCCCATCTTCCAAAAGCCCCCATCCGTCGATCCATTCGACCCCATCCATGCAGACTCGCCAGTACTCTGCTGCATCTCAAGGAGCGAC
>JALPCB010000264.1:0-18715 GCA_026538395.1 Cryptococcus sp. GC_Crypt_3
TGGGACACAGCATATCTCCTGCCCCGTCATTACCGCCCGCAGCTATCCCTATACCCAATGCCAATGCTGGCGGTGGTGCCGCGCCGCCGCCGCCCAATTCTGTGGTGGACCACATGGCAGCCTCAACTGGCCTGAGCAGGGAGGAAGTGCAAGAGGATCTCGTACTGGAGCAGATGGCTCAGCGGGAAAAGGCAATTGGACACTCCAAATCCCCGGGATTGTCCGCTTCTGGTCCCAGTCCCCAATCCCAATCGTACGGAGCAGGTGGACAAGGGCCATCCATGTACGCTAATGCACCTCCGCCAACATCTGCACAAGCCTCGACAGCTCAGTCCCCTCCCCCACCGCCCGTTGGTGGCATGTACGGGGGATTGGGTGCAGCTGGCAACGGAAACGGGAAGAAGAAGTCAAGTAGGCAGAAATTTGAGGAGCGTCAGGTGAGTCGTCACGTATCAACATGCAGCGTGCTTTTCCCCCGGCAGAGCCTGCTTACCAATACTATCTGCATAAAACGTCGCGAAGCTGACAAGCACTTCTACCTTAGGCCCGCAAACAAGAGGCACTCGCAGCGTCCGCGCCTCCTTCCGACCCGAATTGGACCGCCCAACTTGAACGGGAACGACAGCAAGAGATCGAGGTGATCGGAAACGCGTGCATGGTTTTGGGCAGGGAGATCTATGAGATCGCACCGGATGGACACTGCATGTTCTCAGCTATCGCGGATCAGTTAGGATTGTTAGGCATCATTCCTGCGGATCAGGTACGTTGTGTCTCTTTGCTCTAAATCCTTGACTTGGAGCGTTGACTGACTGCCAACCTTCACTCCCGGCGGATGAATTCCCACGGAAACAGTCCACAAATCCTCTTTTCACTCGTAGAGAAGCTTCGACATACATGCTTGCCAATCCAGACGATTTCATGCCTTTCCTCCCTTCGGTCACTGGAGAAGACAGCGCAGGAGCCACAGACGATGGCATGATGACCGAGAAACAGTTCAAGAAGTATTGCCAGAACGTAGCGGAGACTGGGGAGTGGGGTGGTGAGCCAGAGGTGAGGTTTGCACTTTCGCTACTGGTGGAGCAGCTATTATGTCGAGAATACGCTTACTGCTCATTATGCTGACGTGGACTGTAGATCCAAGCGCTCTCACGTGCTTTCAACATCCCAATACACGTCTTCCAAAGCGGACCGCCAACAGTCGTGTCTCACGGCGGCGCTTCAGACTCCTTCGGAGGTGCTCAGACCCCAGAGCAAAGTGCGCAGGCAGGTGATAGGGTGATCAGAATAAGTTACCATAAGCGGATGTACGGTCTTGGCGAAGTGAGTGCTTGTTTTGTCGATGAAATGGACTGAGCTGACTTGTTAAATGTAGCACTACAACAGTTTACGCATAGTGCAATAAGTCAATATTCCATTCGACCTGTAGACTTAGGAAGATATATAGTGACGCGCCATGCATACGACGTCGGCGCCGAGTACGAGTAGTATCAATTAAGCGGTACTGACACGTGCATGCGAGAGCTTCAACTTCCTTTCCAGCATGTTATCGAAGTCGTTTCATGAAGGCGTTTCATGCAATTTGTATCCCGTTGCGCAACTACCACTCCTCAGGCTCATCGACCCACTCGCCCTTCCGCCTGAGCTCCCTCTCCATATCCCTGATCTTCCTATAACCGCCCCACCGTCTCTCCACGCCCTCGGCATCATTACGCTTCACGCCCAACTCCCTCCTGAGCTCGCCGACGCCCTGCTCCCACCTCTTCTCCCAGTACACCCCCACAAGGCTCTTGCCCTGACTGCCAGTCCGCAGTGCCCACGGCACCCAGTCCTGCATCCATGTTTCCCGCCTTTTTAATCGTGCCGGACCGAAGATGGAGGATAGGGCTGCAACGGGTAATGACATGTTTGCCCATTCGACTACTTTCAGACTGAGCTCGTGCGGGAGGGTTGGAGGCAGCGAGAAGAGCGTGTGGTACAAGTCGTGCGTTTGGCGGTAGCGCAGCATCGTATAGGCCAGAGTGGGCGAGTCGATAAACTGAACCTGTAGAGAGTACCACTCGGTCAGTCGAAGCGCATTCACAAGTAACCACCGCGCAGTGACACGACACCTGCTGTGCCGTTTGACTATTGAGCACCTACATCGGCTCTGGTATCCGGCGTGACGTCGCCTATATCTAACCACTCGACATATTCTCTGCCCAGCGTACCCCTGCGCATGGTCCGTAGTTTCTCGAGAGTGGAGGACGTAATAGTCGGTCTATCACGCATGATCTGTCTTCCTTCCGGATGTTCGACCATAGATCGATGTAACGAAGGCAGAAAGGTAGATGCGGTAGATTCGGACAAACTGGCGATCAGATCACCTCGAGTCGTATCCAGCACGCCGACTACGCCTGATCCAACGGCCAACAGCGCGTTCTGGGCATATGACAGTGGAATGTGGCCATGATAGTTGGGCTCTATCTCCTTCTCTCGTCTTGTCGCGGTCGCAGGAGAAGTCGAAGACGAAGAGCTGGGACCGGCCAAAGCGTTGGCGTTCGCACCTGAGCCAGCGCTGGAGCTGGAGGTGGACGAAGCAATGGCGGCCAGTGAGCGGAGCGAAGAGCGCATAGCTGTCAGCTTGAGTAAGGACGTGACGACCGAGGTCATATCGCGTGAAGCGTCGAATAAAGGGTCGGAAACAAGGAAAGTCGGCAGAATGCGAAAGTCAAGTGAAAGCCGGGCATCGATATCGAGGTCCGGATTGAACCATATCTGAGAGACAATTGTGGCATCTGCACCACCACTGAATTGGCATTCAATAAACCCTTCATCCTATTCAATTCATTCTTCTACATGAGAATCCATGTCTGCTTGTCCTATACTAGTGCATCATAATCCTGAGACCCTATTGAGGTCATGCAAGCATATACATATGTTATATCGTACCTCAAAACTTCACTGACTGATTGCAAATTGCTGCCTTTCTCCTCCAGTATACCATTACTGACGCTAAGCTGGCCTGACAAGCCACATCCTCACTCTGATCTCACTGACACACTTTGAAATGCATGGGTATGTCAGTGACACACCCAGCACAGCTTGTGTGGCCACACCAGTGTATCCACACTGTTGCACTTAGTGAGAAGCTTTATGTATTGGCATTCCAAGCAGATTTCATGGCCCCCATGGCTCAGTCGGTAGAGCGGATGACTCTTAGATCAGGTCTTTAGATCATGGTTTAATCATCAGGTCCAGGGTTCGAGCCCCTGTGGAGGCTTTGTGTTCATCTTTTTACTTCCCGTCTGTGTCATCCCCACTATGACTATTTCCCTTCTTTTTGCCCATATAACCTTGCAGGCTTCATGAAAAGGCATGCATACCTTGCATTGCTCTCCTGTATCTACTGGATGCTGTAGAAAGGCAAAACAAAAACCTTGTCGAGTGGGGCAAAAAAAGAATTTCTGTGGAGGAGCAGGGAATTGAACCCGGTACCTCGTCAAGTTTTCAGGTGGAACGCTGCTAATGACGCGCTCTACCAAATGAGCTACACCCCCAGAACTGATGTTTTTGCCTGTTTGTGTATTGTACATGAACTGTCACACTAAAGTGTTTGCAGGCTGTCACCATACAACTTCATGCTTTGCTATGTGTTTGGTGTCATTTGATCACATGATCAAGATGGACTGGATATCATGAGTCACAAGTCAAAGAGGTTGTTGATATAGACAAGAGAGGTAGTGAGAAGTTCACTAGAGGCATGACAGACAGCTACACATTGTACCATTTGTCTCTACTCCTCATCTTGCTGCCCACTAGAGGTCACTTCTACCCTGAAATGCTTCGAATTCCTGCTAAGCCTGACCTCCCGGTCAGTCATCAGGGTTGTAGTAGAGGGGGACTTGGCTGACTCTTGATTTTGGACAAGCAGCTATCAGCGCAGTCTCTGTTTGCATCTGACATGGTGGGATTTGGTAGTATCATTTACCATCTTGAGCAGCAAGTGTTTCGTACTCGGCAAAAATGTAGTCAAGGAGAGGCTTGAGATTGAAAGGTCCAAGTGGTGTACTGGCACACTGCTCTTGTAGAGATGCAACAATCTCTGAGTATTCTCCTTCAGCAAGGAGTTGTTGGCCAAATGTGCTGTCTGAGATCAACCTGTGGAAAAGTAAAATCACAAAGGGAAGTGACACACCATATGGGTAAAGGAAGGTTTCAAGTTTTAGTCATAGTAGCATGAACCAACTGTCTGTACATGAATGACTCACTGTTCATGTTGGCCCTCAGACCAGTGTGTGTGGTCCATTGAAGGGTCAGAGAGTATGTTGATTCTGCAATGGAAGGAAATCAGCAGTGGCAAGTATAATACAATCATGAATGCTGTGCAGTTGTCATGGGAGGCTATGACAAACAGAACGCAAGCAATTTTGAACAGGATTACTCACTCTGCATCAAAATCCTCAGATGTGAGTCCCGCGGCAGCATAAGACCAACCGTCCACCTCGGTGAGCTGGAAGTTATACTCATCTTGACCATCTTCACTAGGGCTGGTATCAGTATCTTTCACAAAGATAAAACACAGAGACATCCCAAAGTGGTGTGAGATAAAAACATAATCACAAGTCACGCCTCCATGATTCAGTTCTTTGATTGTACCGTTCTAGCCACACTTTTCCAAGTGGCTTATTAACCATGCGCCAAGTGTACCATCTCTCTTCTTGGGCTCCATCAAGCTCAGGATCCACAACAGAGGGTCTGGAGGTATGCTCTTTGGACATGATGGTAAGAAGTTGCTGATAGAAATGATAATGAAGTGAGAGAGGAGGAAAGGGATAATGGTAAGGATTCATGGCTAAATAAATGATTGCTCAAGGCATTTATGTCTTGGGGTGCTCTACAGTAAAGCTAGTATTGCTGGCGGCATGTCAGGCCTTTCATACATTGTTGTCAAAAATGACAAGATGATGTCACAGAGAAGCTGTAACGCCCATGAAAGGATATCTGGAAATACTAGTCCCAGGGCTGCGATGATGTCACTTTGTTTGTTTGTCCTCTCTCAGAAGCCATGCATATGCCTGAGACAAAGGCCAACAACAAGATGTACGCTGGAGATAAGTAGACTGATCATAAAGTTGTGACAAGTTTCAAGCGAGTTTTAAGCGAGTTGCAAGTGATTACCATGCAATTACCACACAAATGCCTGAGATGCATTCACAATGGAGATAGGTCTAGTACACTCTCTTCTGTCTGTTTTTCACCTTCGAGTAAGCTCGAGAATCATTGCATGTGAGTATTTCGCGCATCACAGGCTCCAGAGTCGTCGCCCACTACGGTGTGGTGCTGACGGACGAAGCCAGGACGGATTTCAGGGAGAACGCTCAGGGTCGTACGTGTGGAAGGCTCGGACGAGCTTAGGCCTCGTACGTGGTGACAATCTCGTACGCACTTAGTCTTGTATGTAGCTTCGTACTTTGTACGAAGCTCGTACAACCTAGTGACTTACAAATCTAGACTCGTACGAACCTAGACACATACTACATACATACATAGTAGATAGATCTCGTACGAATCCAATTGATGTAACCAACCCATCTCGAACGCAGTGCTCCCTTAGGAGAGCGGTGTCTATCCCCTTCAACACCAATCCTAGTAGCTCGGACGAGGGAAACGCTTGTAACCACCCTTATCCAGCGCTACAGCGTTACACATGATCCACACAGTCTCCGTCTCGAAGGAGCGAGACAGGCACATTGCTGAAACGCAGTCTCGCTCGTAGTTCGGGTCGTCGTTGTAATTGGACAACATCCTGTCATAGTGAGTAAGTATGTCACGGTCCTCAACGTAGTTGAAGATGTACTTACGGCTCGCTATCGATCACTAACCAGTATGACGGTGTAGCGCTGGATAAGGGTGGTTACGAGCGTTCCCCTCGTCCGAGCTACTAGGATTGGTGTTGAAGGGGATAGACACCGCTCTCCTAAGGGAGCACTTCGTTCGAGGTGGGTTGGTTACATCAATTGGGTTCGTACTAGATCTATCTACTATGTATCTAGGTTGTATGATACTAGGTTGTACGCGCTTGGTTGCACGAGCTTCGTTGTACGAGCTTGGTTTCACGAGCTTCGTACGAAGTACGAAGCTACATACAAGACTAAGTGCGTACGAGACTGTCACCGCGTACGAGGCCTAAGCTCGTCCGAGCCTTCCACGCGTACGACCCTGAGCGTTCTCCCTGAAATCCGTCCTGGCTTTGTCCGTCAGCACCACAACGGCATGAAGATGAGGTCGGCGCCTTGATCGGCAAGCGACTGGGCGTGGGCGGGATGTGAAAGATCCCAGCCTGCGACTTATCAGCTCGACCATACTATCGTGGCAATGGCGTGATGTCGCTCACAAATCAAGAATCCCGCTTTACCCCACTTCGTCTCGAACACCTTGTGATCCTCTTGACCTGGCTTCAGGTACTCCCTGACCTCCGCGTCAACACCAATCGATGGGCAGGCGCTGAACAGGCCGGTAGTTGCTCACCGCTCGGGATGCCAAAGATTCCGCTTGATATATTGCCCCAACAGCTTTCCGGTCCCTCCCTCGTAGAAGAAGGCCTCGTTTTTCAATATCAGCTCTTCCGGGTTCTCCAAGTGACTTTTCATAGACAGTATGTACTGGTTCCAGATAGCTTGCGCTTCGGTCAAGTCGGAAGACAGCAAAGTCTCTGATTGTAGAGGAATATGAGCAAAGGGGTTGGGATCAGACGAAGGCGTTATTTGACCCGCACTAGTACACCTGTGCACGATGGAGCCGACTATCAATATGTTATGGTGCGTTGCCAGCTCGGAGATGAATGATTCGAGGTGATGCGAGGGAAAGGACAAGTACTGCTCCAAGAGTTAGGAGGTTGGTCCTGCTTGAAGACTCGTCAGACTCACTTGACGCTGCTCGTTCAAAATACTCTGTAGGAGGTATTCTGGGAAGATGACGACCTCAGCCCTCTTCTCCACTGCTTGCTCAAGATACTTCACCACGTCGACAAGGTTGGCATCGAGGGTGGGGAATGGGCTGCCAGAGGTGGTTGTAGGAGGACCCGCAGGCGCAGAGACAGGTTCTGTCTGAGCAATCGCCACGCGTAGTTTGGTGGACATATTGCTTGTGCTAGCTGATTTCAGGTGGCTGATGTATGCACTCCTGGCATCGGCTGACTTGGTTATCAACGCCGTGAGTGAGCTGGCTCGGGACCGGTCAGCAGGGTCAGGGGGAAGCAGCAGTCGGGTAAGCCGGTCCTAGAAAGCGATCTCGTCTAAATGGAGCTCATCTCGCTTAGATCTCTCGAGCTGATCCACAGCCTTCGAACCAATCAGAGATCTTCTTTCCCAAACCTGGTAAACCTGATGTACAGGTCACAAGATCAAAAGGTAGCGCCCCCGGCGCTCCGACCTGGCCCCTTGCCGAATCACGTTGCTTGTTGGGCACCCGGTGACAACAGATCTCATTCCCCTCGGTCTCTTAGACTGCGCTTCCATGGGGATTCCGGATGACATCGACCAATCGATAGACAAGCATGATGGATTTAGCCGAGTTCGTTTCCTTAGTCAGTAAAGTGTAACCTGGCTGTACTCCATGAGCCGATCGTCCACCTCCATCTGGATTGGTATCTCCGGGCGACAGGGGTGCGACAACCGATATAAGTGATCACGACATCAGCTCGGTCCAGAGCCTATATTCTTTAGACCTGAAGACAGCAGTACACAACAAGCCGTCCACAATGAGCGGTAATAATCACGACATGACAAATGAAGGCTCATTGAAGTCTGCACCAGACCACAAAATCCTCGATGTCAATCATAAGGGTCCCGAGGCCGTGGTCAACAGGCCGCTCGAGCAAGGATCATTCAGCTTCATCAATGTTTTCAGCTTGGCCTTCTCGTGCATCAACAGCTGGATCGCTCTCGTGGTAGCTCTGTCAGCTGGCTTGACATCTGGTGGTCCCACCACTTGTCAGTCTCGGCATTCTCTACCATTATGCTACTTCTCGAAGCGCAAATGCTGAACAATGCAGTCTATTGTAGTTGTCTACGGCTTTCTTTACGGCACAGGATGTACGATGGCCACTGTCCTGAGCCACGGGGAAATGTTCGCTGTATACCCAACCGCTGGTGGGCAATATTTTTGGGCAGCGATGCTCAGTCCGCCTCGCTGGAGGGCTCCATTCAGTTGGGCGACCGGTATGCTGAACGTCATCAGGCTGTGGCTTGGTATTGCCACCGCTGCCTACTTGTGCAGTGAGTTTGACTGATTCTGCCATCCGTGGCAGTGATGTGATTTCTTGCTAATGATGATATCAGCCAACATGCTCGTCTCCATCATCCTTGTCAACAACCCGGAATTCGTCCTTACAGCCGCCAAACAATACGGCATCTTCGTTGCCATGACCATCTTTGGACCGCTGTCCAACATCTGCTTTGGCACAAAGTCAGTTTGTTCATTTCTTTCTGAAGACAGCCATGTTGATGCGAAATGACGACTGCAGGGCAAACCGTATGATCGAGAATGGCTTGATGGTCCTGTCAATCGCTGGTTCATTGGCAATTATCATCACCCTGCTGGCAACCGCTAGCCCAAAGGCGTCCGCTGTGAGCGGCCTTTGTCTGCTTCTCAGACTTTGATACTGATTGCGCTCCACTATGCAGAAATTCGTCTTCGCTAGCGCGAACAACACGACTGGCTGGGACTCGATCGTCATCGCTTGGCTTATTTGACTCCTCCAGTCATCCTATGCGTTCATCGGTTTCGATATCGTCTACCACGTCTCCGAGGAGATGCCCAACGCGAAAAGGCAAGGGCCACGCGCTGCTAATTGGACCATTCTGTTCAGCGGTGTTTCATCCTGGATCATCATGGTTTGCATCCTGTTCTGCATCAATGACCTCGACAGCGTCCTCGGCACTTCGTACGGGTGATTATCTCTTTCGTCTTTATGACTGGGTCGGTCTGATGGTATTGGACATAGCTTGCCGTTCACTCAGATCGTAATGGACGCCACTGGCTCCAAAGCCGCAGCGACGGTTTTCGTCCTCATCATCCTGATTGTTTTCAGCAACGCCACTCGGGGTAACACCATCTCCGCCTCTCGAGCGCTTCTCGCGTTCGGTAGAGACGGTATGTTGCCCTATGGACATTTCTTCACTGTTGTCAGGCTCGGCGAGCCTGTTTGGGGTACCGTCCTCTCGGTCATCGTTGCCCTCGTTGTCGGCTTGGTGCAATTTGGTCCCTCGAGCGCATTCAATTCGCTCCTTGGAGGATCCACCATCTTCTTCTTCATCTCATACGGTGAGTGGGGATAGTACGAGATACATCCGTACAGAGCAGTCCTGACAATCCGGTCGTTCTAGCCATTCCATGCGCCTGCATGCTGTTTGGCGGACGACAGAAGCTCAACAAACTCTACCCGGACAGATTACACAATCTCGGTAAATGGGGAGTAGTATGCAACCTCATCGCCCTCTTTTTCGTGGTACAGTCAATGGTCATCTACTGTTTCCCTGCCAGCATGCCCGTGGAAGCTGGCAACATGAACTATGTTATCGTCTTTGCCGGATTCTTTGGCGTACTCCTCGTTGGGATCTGGTTCGGCTATGCCAAATCGAGGTATAACGGTCCGAAGGTGAGCTTACTTGACGCAAAAGAATGATGTTCGCTGATCGATCATGCTTGCACACAGGAAGTCGAGGCTCTGGCTCTCGCCGAGGATCATGTGCAACAGTGAGGCCGGAGTGGTTCGAAGCTTGTATATGGATGCAGTTCGCACGGTGAGAATGTTGCGTGCAGATGAAGCCCAATTTAGTAGCTACTGTCAATGTAAATCTGCCGTGCATCCCGAAAAGAGAAGTCGTAATGTCCGTTGTCGTCAACTATCTCACGGTCCCATTCACTCATCCTCGTCATCTTCGTCCTGATCGTCGTCGTCGCTCTCCACAACGACCTTCCGTCTCCCACCTGTCATCCAGCGTTGCATCAGCTTATCGTTGCACTTATGAAGCCTCGTGACACTCACCTCGTTTAGGCGGCGCCTTCTTGGCAGGTGGAGGAGCGCGTTTCCCTCCTGTTCCTGCTCGAGCGGTACTTTTCGTCCTGGGCGGAGTCGCCTCTTCCGCTTCTTCCGCTGCTTCTGCGTCTGCTTCAGCTTCCAATTCGGCGTCTTCGTCCTTCTCCCTCTCGGCACCTCTGCGTCGGGCCGCAGCAGCACCACCAGCACCAGCACCAGCACTGCTAGCAGGTTGCTTGGCTGCTCTCCGCTTGGCGGCCTTGGTCTTCCGCAGTACGTCCGCTTCGAGGGCTTGATCTTCCAGTCCCTTAGCTTGGTGTTCTGCCAGGATCTGCAATTCAAGTGCCGCATGTCAGCGTGACTCAGTGAACGGAGACAGAGTAGGATCGGTATCGCGATCAAAACGATGAGAACTCACAGCTTCAAACTCCTTGAGCTCCGTTTCGGGTTTGTTGGCAGCCTTGTTCGCGCGAGCCTGGCAAACGGAGAACATACATGTGATAAGCTGATGCACACTCTTTGAATCCAAATGATCAAGAAAAGTCCACACACCTTTGCCAAGATCTCAGTGAACCGCCTAAAGACAGTCTCCTCGTGCAGCTTGTCTTGGTAGAACGGCAGACTGTTCCAAGTTAACGATCAGTATGACTGATACCTCAGAGGTCGCACGGGAGAGGAAAGCCATGACTCACCCTTCGATAAGCTTCTTCATGGACCGCTCCGACTTGAACGGTAATAAGGATAGACAGTAGGAGATATCGCGCCACTGTCGTTCTTCCGTAGCGAGTCGGAATCGCTGGCAGAGCTTCTCAACGATCGCTTCTGCTTGCTTGTCCTAGAAGCACCCAAGATTAGCTCGAGGTATTATACAGCACATGATGTAGCGCACCTTTTCGATAAAAGTGAAAATGAATCGCATGGTCCGCTCGAACGTCTCCTCGTCTACCGCATGAGACCCGATAGACAAGTGCGAGATGACGTCTTGCAAGTTGTTATACAGCGCGTTGTCTTTCGTTGAGAGCTCGGTAAAGAACAGTTTGGCCAGATCGGATATCCTTGCGTCGGGATCTTCGAGGCATTTGGCCATCTCTCCTAATTGTCCTTTGACTTTGATCATACCGTTCAAGATCAGATGGGTCAGAACCATCAAGGTGTTCTTCTTCACCACCAGGTCGGGATCTGCTAGACCTTGGTACAGTCTCTCGGAGTTCTGTACGACAACACGCCAACGTTAGCCTCATGATCGTATCTAATGATAGCAAGCATTCTCACGTCGTCGATCATGCTACCGAAACAGACAGCGATGTCCCCGAGGGCGATGACAATGTTGCTTCGCACCACGGGATCTCTGCTTGTCTCGAGGATCTTGAACAGCAGCAACAGGTGCGATTCGCAGAATTGCGCGGAAACACACATGAGCTTCGTTAAGCTGAGCGTGGCCGCTTGTCGCAGAGAGGCATTCTAGAAGGACGTCAACTCAGCTTCATCGCGCATGTAGTCTCGGCAGGAATGATGCTCACGCGGTATCGCTTTGGGCTAGCACAGATATGCGCTATCATTGGACCATAGACTGCCAACAGACTCTTCTCGCCATACAGCAACTCCTTCTCGCGAATACCGGAAATGAGCTCGCCGATATCATCTTCGGCATTTCCGGCCACCGCGTCAAGATCATTCGAGTCCTTGTCTGCGGCTTTTGCAGCGGCTTTCTCTGCAAGATCAGTTAATGTCAGCTTGATATCAAGATTCATCAAGCGTCTAGAGCGAGGACTGACGCTTCGCTGTCTCGTCCTTGCGTCGCTTGAACTCCCTCTCCACCAGCTCGAGATATACAATATGCTTGATAGCCGTATGACCAACGGTGAATACAAGCTGAGCAAGTCGGAACGAGCCAGTCTGATCCTTGTCTCTCAACGACGCTGATGACGACTTTCTTGACAAGGCCTGTTTTTGTCCTTCGCCAAGTTCACTGTCTTGCGTCTCTGCCTCTCCCTCAGCTTGTTGATCCGCATCAGCGTCGTCGTCGCCTGTCGGCGGAGCAGTGGAGCTGGAAGGTCTATCGAACACCTTTCCAGTGAGGTTCTTGATGATGTCCCCGCAGAGAGCGTCGGGCTGTTCACCTAGCAGGTAGATGGTGTTGATAGCTTGTTCAGCCATCGAGAACCAGTGTGGTGATCGAGGCGACTTTTCGATGATCTCCTGCAATTTAACGAAGATCGGGTTGTCCATCGGTAGTCGCATAGTCTTATCGGTCAGAGAGCCTAGGAAGAGGATTAGTTGGGACTGATCGAGAGCCGAAATAGGAGTTGGTTAGCTGAACTCACCCTTGACCTTTTTGGCGCTACCGCCGAGTCTTTGCAGAGCGATACAAGTATACCTCGCGAGCACGAGGTCGTTCTGTGCATGATAAGTAGTCAGAGATGTCTCGTTATCCTTCTTCTTAGTCCACGCACCATGCCAAGCGGTCCCAAACCAATTTTCAACAATGCCTCAACTCTCTCGGTCACAACTTCTCGCTTAGCCATCGCAAGCATACCAAGGATGATGATTGCTCCCTGTCGCTGAAGTTTGGGAATCTCCTGTTCGGTGCCTGCCATCGTTTGTATCAATTTCCGTAACTGTACGGGTGAAAAGGTCGCACAACTCACTGTACACCTGCCAAAGCTTGTTGACAACATCCATGTGCACTCCGTTATCAACCATCATAGTGCGCATCAATTCTTCGAGACTTGTCAACTCGGCGAGTGTGGCACCGTATGTTCGTCTGTGACCTTTCGGTGAGCAGAGGACTCGCATGTTAAAGGGGGAGGCTACTCACTCGATCATGTTTTTCGCAATGCGGTTCACTTGTTGCTTTGGCGTGAGATCAGGAACGACATCGAAGTACAAGCTTCGGTAGCACTCGATCAAGTTGGCTCTGATACCTTTTCCTTCCATGCCTTCTTCGGTGGTAGCGTTGTTGTCTTTCGTCCAGATGAGATGAAGCATAGTCTTGATTCCTTGATCGGCAGAAGAGATGTCGTACTCGTAGGCTACTCGGAAGAAGCGCATTGCTTCCAATACTTCCGTTTTGGTCGTCGATACCAAGAGCTGACAGAGAGTAGGGATCGCGCCTTCGATCTGATTGATGAAGCGTAATGCGTCGGCGTAGTACTTCTTGGTCAGACGAAGCTTGGTGATCAGTTCTGGGTCAAGAGTCGACTGCTCAGCCTGGATCGCCGCGATATCAAGTTGAGATTGGCGAGGCTTGCGTTCTTTCTTGACTCCCTTAGGCTTGGGGGTACCTTCTGGATCGTCTTCGCCATTTGCCTTTTCCGCGTCCACCTGCGCCTCCTCATCCCCATCTTCCACCTCGGCTTCCTCCTCTTCCTCGTCGTCTGCCATACCGACATCCCGCTTGGCCTTCTCCAGTTCCTGGGCATCCACTTTCGCCAGCTCCTCTGCGATCTTTTGGTATCGCTCCTGCCACTCTTGTAGGTTGAGCGTACCGCCATGCAGCGCACCGAATGGGTGCGTTTCGAGCAGTTTACAAAGTAACTGAATAGCGTATCGTCTCGCTGACGAAGTCTTGTCCTGGAGTGTTCGGATAGTGAGCTCTGTGATCTGATACCGCTGTTTGGGGAATTTGGCAGGAAGGCTGCGTGATGATGCTATAAGCTTTTCTGCGCGATCATGGTGCAGAGCATCGACTTACTCGCAAAGCTTTATGAGAGTAGTGAGGACTTTACTCCTGACCCAGGAATTGAGATCGAGGAAACGTTCCATCAGCAGTTCGAAGAATCGCTTGATCTGCTTCGTCTTCTGTTCCTCGTCCCCTTCATCTGACAGCGAGATGTCTCTTATGAGGATACCGATGATCTCGACGATAGCCATGCGCATTGGGTGGGCCTATGTCACCATAAGCCCAATCAGCGATGCAGAAGTCATGGATGAGATTTATGCTTACCTCGCTGTCCAAGTGGGCGAGAAGGAGCGGCATCTGCTTCTGGACCACTCTCGGGCTGAGCTCTGCGAGCTTGACCAAGAACTTGGAGAAACTCCTTGGGCCTTTGACGTCGTTGTGCGCAAACGTCTTTCCCGCTACATCCCGCAACACCTCTTCGCCAAGCTGTGAAAAGTCGAATTCCTTCTCCAATATCGCCAAGAGTTCTGCCATAGGCTCAGAGAGATGTTCAAAGTATGTGAGGTTCTGGATGATGGATGTTTGCGCGCCAAAAGCGTGCTGGTGGAACTTGACGGCCAGACAGATCACTTTGTATATGCCCAATCGTGTTTCGGTGGATTTCAGGTACGCCTCAGTCTCCGCGAGCTGGTACGCTGGCTTGACGAAACATGATATGAACGCTTCGCGCTCCGATGTCGTCCGCCATATTCTGGATGTAGGGATACGGAGCGATTTGTGCATTGCTGAAAGCACGAGCGGGAGGTGGTCGATCCATACGAATGACGTGGACGTTGACGCCGCGGCCCCTTTGGCGGGCTTCTTCTTCCCTCCCCGACCTGTGGTTGCGGCTCGAGGCTCGTCGGACGACTTGCCAGCTCCCTTCTCCGCTACGATGACGAACCACTGTAACAAGAAAGCCCACATCTCCAGTGGCTGCTTGTGGACTAGAGGCGCATCCATATCCGCTTCCCCGGTACCGAAGCCCTGTCCCCCTACCAGGCTCATGACGGCATTGCAATGATGTCCTAAGCCGGAGACAATCACGTCTAGGAGCTTGTTGAGCTCTGATCCGGTGATGTTCGACGAGTCGGCATGTTTGAGGATGGAGCGGAAGACATCGAAAGTTTGCGGTTGTGAATGTATCAATGACTCTGGATCATTCACGACCGACTCGATGGCCGATGAGAGGTTCTCGTCGATGGTAGACGTGCGCAAGGACGGCACGTCGATCTCAGCAGGGATGTGATAGAGCGAGGGATCAGAGAGCGAGAGCAGCTCCTCTTGCAGGTTGAACTCGTCGGACATGGCAGCGTGATCACCAGCTGATATAGTGGACACAAAACCCAACGCCGGTTGCTGGCAGCAGCACTATGACTATGCCTCTGAGGCTGTCGAGGTGCGTACTGGCTGGGTATCTGAATGCGGAGCAGAAAGCGAGTGTGGTATATAGTGGTTGTATTTGTTTACTGTCAGTGTTACCGAAAGATTGACGCGTCTTGACTGACAATTCGCGACAGAAAAACAACAATAACAACAACGTTGCTCAATGTGGCAATTTACTTTGACATCATTCCACCATCATATGTCAATGCATGAGAGGTCCTATACAATCAAGTAGCTGAAGCTGTGTGCACGGTAGCACAAAGCAATCTAGACCTCGCCGTAGCCGCCAGCCTTGTAGACGCCCTCCTCGCGCTTCACAATGTCCTCGAGAGCCTTGAGCCATGCCTCAAGCCTGGGCTGGACTTCGGATTGGGGTTCGCCGAGTTTGGGGTAGAATGTCGCTCGATAAGGGCAAGCTTTCATTGCAAGCTATGTCACGTAACACCGCAGTGGTCAGCGCTCCCACTCCTACAGCTACACGCTCGCAGCAGTGGCCAAAATTGCAGCTGGAAGGTGCAATGACAAGACACTCACGTAGAAGACGGGCCTAACCATTATCCCATGATACTTCCTCAGACTCCCCTCGTACCCTTTGGTGAAGCTCTCACTCAGCTCCTCTTTGGGGTTATCAACGTTGCTTCTCAGTCCCAAAGCGGTGAACTTCAATCCACGGAGCAACCATTGTAATCCGTCAGTGGCCACTCGGTCCTTAGGCTTGGGGACGTTGGCCTTTTCTGTCGCGAGAAGGGTTTCGAGGGTGGTTGCGGACGATGGGTTGGAAGCGAGGTATGCGCGGACTTTCTGTAGTACATCGAACGCATTGCATACTTCATCAGCATCTGCATCATTGTGCAAATAGACGTGAAGATGGGGAGAGGCTCACGGCGATGTTGCCAGTCAAGTCATTTTGCACTACAACGAACGCGGGGTTACCAAACAGGCCTACGACACTGCACCATTAGCATATGTGCATAATCAAAAGAACAACGGAGTTGATATGACGCTGTACACGCGCACGTACCAAAGATCTTGACTAGGTTCTCGGCCGCCTCACAGAATTCAGCGGTATCGACACCCTTCTCGGTGATGGTGACGTCGGTGAAGTCCTAAGAGCGTATAGCAGCGAATCAATAATAAGTTGTGTGATATTCCGTGGTAAAGCTTGTCATAGCATGACCGAGAAGTCATGGGCCGGCCGTCATGCGAGCAGCGACAGCAAATGGCACTTGGACCAAATGCCAAGCTGAGAAGGGGGTGGGGGCTGGAGTCATGGATGTCCGCAACGCACCTTTGTGATAGTCTCGAAGAATTGCTGGTTGCTCATGTTGATGTGTTTTGAGCGGTTCGTCTTTGTTCTTGAATGATGTTCGTGTGCAGTGTCGAGATGATCAAACACCATATCAAAGGCAGCAACCAGAAGCAGCAACAGCATGAGCGTGAATGCGGGCACAGTCGCGCGTTGATTACCGTTATCAACCATGCCACGTGTCTTACCTGTTTAATATCCACGTCATAATCACCTTACCGCTGACGCCCCCGCGTCGTCCAGTCCACCTCGCACCTCGCACTCGTCCATCTTGTCCATCTTGCTCATCAGAGTGTCATCAGCTTGTCCATCTCAGCATACTTAACTCCACCTTCCTATCCATTACACGCGCTGCAGATTCCTCTTTTCACAACATACTCCCGATAGGCGGAACAGCGTAGTGATTAGCAGCTCAACATCATGTCCAACGTGAGTTCACCGTTGCTATCAAACAGCTCATGCTGATTCGTTCGTAATTAGCACCCAGCAATGTGGAAGCAGCCCGCACCTGCGCATTCAACCTTCAACGACTATGCAACCTTCCCCATAGCTCAGACG
Organism: Cryptococcus sp. GC_Crypt_3; assembly: GCA_026538395.1. Classification (NCBI taxonomy): domain Eukaryota; kingdom Fungi; phylum Basidiomycota; class Tremellomycetes; order Tremellales; family Cryptococcaceae; genus Cryptococcus; species Cryptococcus sp. GC_Crypt_3. The sequence continues at coordinate 16,930 of JALPCB010000264.1, forward strand.
CAGAGATCCCAAAATGCGTATTCGGCAGGAGCGACCTCGCACACGCAGTATGTCTTGAACGCCTCAGCGTAAAATATGGACGTTGTGATTGACGATATTGATCGTTAGACAACCCCTGGTTACTGGAACGTCAGTCTTGGGTCTCAAGTTCGACAAAGGCGTCATGATCGCCACGGACAACTTGGGTGAGTACGCAAACGCTTAGAGCTGCACATCTACACTTAGCTGAATACCTACAATGCAGCGTCGTACGGATCTTTGGCCCGATTCAAGGATATCCAACGACTTCATCCGTTGGGCAAGCACACGATATTGGGTGTTGCAGGGGACATGTCAGATTATCAATGGCTGAAGCGTCAGCTCGACTCGCTTTTGTGCGTGACCCACTATTTCCATTCTAGTGTCCGCCAAGCGGGATCTCTATAACGACAGATATCGATCACGCATCATCATCGTGGAAGTCGAGACAGCTGACATTATCGGTGAATAGACGCGAGGAGGACGCTCTCGCATTGACCGACTCTCATCCTTCCCTCTCCCCCCGAAATATCTACGAGCTCCTGTCCAACCTCTTTTACGGCCGACGAAGCAAGGTCGACCCAGTGTGGAACGCGGTGCTTGTTGGCGGATGGGATAAGAACAAGAAAGAGAGGTGAGTCGCGGCTTATCACTTCACGGAACGTAGCACCCCTTGACATCATCGATCTTGGCTCCCTGATTTCTTGGCTCCTCGCCGAAACGCTTGTCAATGCTTTATCGTACGCTGACTTCTGATCATGCGATATCAATATAGCTTCCTGGCCTACGTCGATCTTCTGGGCACGACCTACACCGCCCCGACCTTAGCGACTGGTTTCGGCGCGCATCTCGCTCAGCCCTTACTGCGAGAAGCATTCGAAGCTAAAGCCGGTATAAATGGCGAGGGACCTCTGCTTACTGCCGAAGAGGCCGAAAAGCTCTTGGACGACTGTATGAAGGTCTTGTTTTACCGCGACGCAAGGAGTATCAACAAGGTGTGTCAAAGACTTGAGCATCGCTTTTGTGGCTTCACGAAGCGAGAAGTTCGAAAGTGACTGACGTCCGCATTTGCAGTACCAAATCGCTACTGTCACCGAGGAAGGAGTCACTATCAGCGATTCCAAATCTGCTGAGACGGAGTGGAGCTTCGCAGAGGGGCTGAGAGGTTACGGCGCACAAACGCAGTAAGCCAGAGTCAGATGCTTACGCATGATGCATCCGAAGACAAGGCGATCGAGGCGATAGGCGGGCAGTCCTCGTACTGTAGAAGACACTGTATATGCATACATAACGACCAATTCAAATTCGAATTCCGAGTATATCGTAAGATCATCTGCCCAGTCGCTGTTCCACTGCGGTCCAGGCGCGTATAGCCCCGTCCCATTCTTCGATCTGCAGTACTCCCGGTTCGTGGTGGTGCGGCGAAGGGGGTAATGATATGGCGTACCCCAATTTCCGGGCGAAGGGGAGAGATGAGTGGCGCAGAGTGTGCAAGAGGGGCGCGAGGTGATGGATGAACGGGATGGGCATGGGGTGTTGGCTATTAATTCATAGTGTTACTCAGCAATACGAAATTCAGATTGACCTCATGGTCAAGCGAAGGCAAGGGCCGACTTACTAGATCTCGGTTATGCGCAAGGGCCAGAATGGATATCCCCACAGTTCCGGCGCGCGGCGGGGGAGGAGCGCAGCGTACCATGGTAACGGAGTGAGATGATGGACGAGGAGCAGTTCCGGATCATGCGTGAAGTGCAGGTGCTCTATGTTA
>JALPCB010000265.1:0-18381 GCA_026538395.1 Cryptococcus sp. GC_Crypt_3
AGCCTCTCTTATACCCCAGTGTGAACAGCAGCGATTGTAAAAAGTATTCATGACTGTAATCGTAATCGCTGATACAATCATGAAACAATCAGATCCGTCCGTACCGCTGTCGTGTTTCCGTCCCACCTCTCGCTCAGAAGCACATGGAATGACACGGGTCCGATTCTTCATTCGACCAAATAGTCAGATATGCTCATCTTGACGTTTGACATGCGTCGATATATATATTGCATACACGCTCGACCCCGACGCAATTGAATGTTACCAAAAGAAATTCCTGCGCTTCGTATCACTCAGTCTCAGTTCCCCCTGCTTATTTCAAACGCGGCGGAAAGAAACCTTTATTACATCCTCTACTCTGCATGCTCGAAACGAGCCTTGTCGTCTTTCTCTTGAGTAGCGACAACTTGCGTTGTGGAAGCCATCTCGTGGTCGCCAGGATGAGCAAGTCGGAATTCCGCGGGAAGACTGAGCAGCACTTTCTCCCCGGTGAAAAGCAGATCAATCTGCTCGAGTGACAATCTGGCCGTTTCGGGATAGAAGAAGTAGATCAAGGGAATGAAACAAGCGTTGAAAATGGCAAAGTAGACATAGGTTTTATACCCGATAGATTTGATGGAAACTGGGGTGATCTCGACGACGAGGAAAGTAAAAATCCAATTGGATGCGGAGCCCAAGGCGGCTGCGGATGCTCGTATAGGGAGAGGCGCATATTCGGCAGGGAGAAGCCAGGGAATGGCGAGAAGACCAACCGCGAAGAAGAAGTTGAATAAGAACAGCATAGTGGCCGCGACAATGCCGGTTCCCTTGTGCGTAACAGAGGTGGTGCCGGCAAGGACTGCCATGCAGGCACATTGACCGGCGGCAGCGAACAGCATAAGCTTCCGGCGGCCGATGCGATCGATGAGCCAAATGGGAATGAGAGAAGAGAAGAAGTAGGCGATGCCGTTGAAACCAGATAGCAAGAGCGAGACCGAGTGTGAAAGACCGACGGATTCCTCGAAGATTGTAGGGGCGTAATAGGTGATCAGGTTGATGCCGCACAATTGTTGCATGAACTGAGAGCCGACGCCCAACATGACGCGATGGAAGTATCGCTCTTTGCCGCCCGTGAAGCACGCTCGGAAGGCGGATACGGGGTTTCCGTTCGAGTCGCGCAAGCTGGCTGCTTCCTCCTCGGCGAGCGCAGATTGTATCTCGAGGAACTCGTTTTCGACCACGTCATGACGTTCTGGACCTGATATAATCGAAAGTTGATTTAGGACGGCTCGAGCCTCATCTTTCCGGCCGTGTTTAAGGAGCCATCGAGGAGATTCGGGGCAGAAGATGACGAGGATGATGGTGACGACTGCAAATGCAATTTGAATAGCCAAGGGAGTTCGAAACGCCGCAGGGCTGTTGACATAGGAAAAGCCGTAATCGATCCAGTAGGCCGACATGACGCCGAATATATTGATCGCAAGCTCGATTGCTAACGCCCTCCCTCGATTGTGCGATTTGGTGGTCTCAGAGTGCCAAACCGGAACGGTCGAGGTGTTGATACCGTTGCCTAGACCGGTAACGATACGACCGACAATCAATTGAGGGATTCCAAATGCCGATACCTGGAGGGCGGCACCGATACAAAGAATGGCGCAGCCGAGCATGATGCTGCGTCTTCGACCAAGCCTTTCACCGAGAAAGAAGGTGATGATGGAGCCGAAGAGACAACCGATCTCGTATATAGCAACGACAGTGCCCTGGAGAGAGGCGGAACCAGAACCGTTATCGGTAGTATCAATGGACGGAAATTGCTGGGTGAATTGGGACCCGGATAGCAGGCCAGACATTACCCCTTGGTCATAGCCGAAAAGTAGGAACGCCGACCCTGCACTACGTCCAGACGTGACTGTGAGTTGAAGAACGTAGCGAATTGTCACACTACTTACGCAGCAGTGATCGCCCAATTGACGACCCAACCACTCAAATGAGTGTTCAGAGGCATGATTCTTTTGTAAGCTCGAGGTGACAAACTGACAGATTTGTATCAATGGGAATGATAGTGTGATCTGGCGAAGTCCTGGTGGGGCTCAAAGAGGGGATGTGGGGAAAGATGTGGCTGGATGTGACCTATATATATATATCTGGACGCAGTCTTGGCGAGAATGTTCTACTGTAATTGCCGAAGCAAAATCGGTCTGACATTTGCGCCAGTGCCGCAGTTCGGCCGTTGAGCCACGTGAAGTGTAACGCCATCGCACTTCGCTTCGAGCTTCCGGACCAGACCGGCAAGTCTGCCGATCGCTACATCCGCATACCACGTGCGCTTCGGACCGAAGGTAAACTGTGACTATCGTCCTGGAAGCGGCGGGACGACAATGTCAAGTGAAACGAATCAACGCGCATCATAAAATCTTTGTTGAAGTACTTCGACACTCTCTTTGCAGCAAATCACGATAACCGCAATGACCGCTGTAGTCCGCCAGAACGGTGTTGAGGCAAGGGCTCCTATCGTGAAGCTCAACAACGAGGCAGCACCGCAGAGTGAGTCGATTCGGTGCGTCTGGAACGAAGCAGACTACCGGCTAACTGCCTTTCATGGGGATAGCGTCAGCAGGACTCACACCGACCTTGGGGGCCGCCTCCGATCTCTTCACACTCTCGCACACTGGTGTCATCGTTACCGGCGGAGCTCGGGGCTTAGGACTCTGCATTGCTACCGCATTACTGGAAGCGAACGCACCTTACGTGTATTGTCTGGACATCCTCCCCCAACCGGCGGAAGAGCAATGGCCGATCGCATTGAAAGCGGCCGCAGAGCGCGGTAGTCAACTTGAGTATATCAGGCTGGATATCACTGATGAGGTCGCCGTTCAAACGGTCATCTCGAATATATATCTTGCTTGTCCTGTCCCCATAGGCGCGTTTTTCGGAGCTGCCGGTATCCAGCAGATGACACCTGCGCTGGACTATCCTGCTTCAGACTTTAGGCGATTGATGGAGGTCAATGTCACTGGTAAGTGAATGAGTCCAGCTGCTGAGGATTTACACTGATTTGCTGTTCAGGTACCTTCCTGACGATCCAAGCTGCTGCGCGAGAAATGGTCAAGAGAAATATCAGAGGGAGCATAGCAATCACGGCCTCCATGTCCGGCTCTGTCGCCAATAAAGGTGCGGTATTTCCTTCTACCACTGGAGTATGTGCTGATCAAGATCTGCCTTAGGATTGACATGTACTGCGTATAACACCTCTAAAGCTGCTCTTCTCCAGATGAGTCGAAGTGTCGCAGCGGAGTGGGGAGCCCATGGTATTCGCGTGAACGTGAGTCTTCGGCTAATCGTCTGCCTTTGTAAATCCGAATAATTTGACCATTGAATGTCGCCTGTGAATAGACACTCTCTCCAGGATATATCATGACAGCTATGACTGCTGGTTTGCTAGCAGTTCGGCCCGATTTGCAGGAAGAATGGCTGAGAGGCAGCATGTTACAACGTCTTTCCACTCCTGACGAGTTTCGGGGACCGGCAATCTTCCTCTTATCCAAAGCCTCCAGCTTTATGACAGGCGCAGATCTCGTCATCGACGGTGGACATACCGCCTTTTGATTGCAATGTAGATAGGGATATGCATCGTCATTTGTGTCCTTTGTTCGCATATGGGATGTGCGTGTAATACAATCTGCCGCAGTTCCATGTTCGATTGATCAGAATCGGTATTACCGATCATCGTCCGCATTTGCTGCCGAGGAGTAGATCGTTCGCCCATCATCACGCACGGAGATTCTCAACACTTGGGCAGAAGTCAGGACGGCCCCGGAAATGCGCGGGAATGAAACCCAGCGGGACAGACATGACGCAACCCTTACCGTTGCGCGTTCGGCCATCGAGCCACGTGGGTCTTCTTCCGAGGGATCTAATACGATAGTACATTTCCAGTACTATAACAGGTTTTCTGGCGGACGATGTACGTGCGCTGTCAGACTTCAAACCAAACTGAACATGCCGGAATCGGGGCAGGAACTTGCCGACTCGCTGGACGCCCGGCCTGCAGTCACCAATAAGGTCGCTGAGGTGCGTGATTCTGCGCGCGTAAGAGGAACAGCGCTGCAGAAGCTGACGTACACCAAAGCCTCGAGAGGAGCAGCTCGTCCTCAATACCATCCGATGTCTTGCGGCCGATCTGTGTCAGCAATACAAAGGTGGGCATGCGGGTACGGTGATGGGCGCCGCCGCCATCGGTATCGCTCTATGGAGATACGAGATGAGGTTCAATCCTGCAAACCCGGATTGGTTCAATCGAGATCGTAAGTCGGTTGTACAACGGCATATGCTCCAACAAGTATGCTAACTCTTGAATGACAGGCTTTGTCTTATCCGCCGGTCACGCCTGTCTGTTTCAGTACATCTTCCTCCATCTTTCGGGTTATCCGGATTGGACTTTGGACCAGATCAAGAAGTATCACTCTCCGGCTTTAAACGGGTCAATGGCGGCCGGACACCCTGAGATTGAGTATCCTGGTGAGTCATAGGTCAACTAGTATCGAAGATGGGCTCATTTCAAGCGCGATTTCAAGGCATCGAGGTGACAACTGGTCCACTGGGCCAGGGAATTTCCAACGCCGTGGGAATGGCAATAGCTTCCAAGCAACTAGCAGCAACGTACAATCGCAAGGGTTTCAACATCATCGACAACAAGATCTGGTGCTTCACGGGTGACGGATGCTTGCAGGAGGGTGTCGGTCAAGAATGCAAGTGTGCAGCTTACTCAGCGATAGGTCGCTTACCTCTCACAGCCATCTCTCTCGCAGGACATCTCGGATTAGACAATCTCGTTCTCATTTACGACAACAACCGTGTCACGGTAGATGGCTCGATCGACAACTGTTTCACTGAAGACACATCCGCCAAGCTCAAGGCTCAAGGCTGGCACGTGATTGATGTGTATGACGGGTCAAACGATGTATGAGGCTTTTGTCTCGCAAGACCTAGTGCTGATTCTTCCTTTAGCTCCCGGCGATCCTCAATGGCTTTGACCAAGCCAAAACGCTGAAAGGGAAGCCCATCCTTGTAAATATCCGTACGATCATCGGGTACGAGTCGCGGAAGGCGAACACAGGCCCAGCTCACGGCCAAGCGCTCGGGGATGACGAGGTCGCATACGTGAAAGACAAACTCGGTTTCGACCCCAAGCAGAAGTTTGTCGTCTCAGAGCAGGTCTACGCATACTTCGACGGAATCAAAGACAAAGGTGCCAAGGCAGAATGCGCCTGGAACAATCAATTTGACGCTTATGCGTCATCGTATCCGGATTTGCACACAGAGCTGAGCGCTCGAATGAAGGGCAAATTCGCGCCTGACGGTTGGCAACACCTTCTACCTGAGAAGTCCGCCCTCCCACAGGCCCCTCAGCCTACCCGCAAATCAAGCGGTATAGCGGTGTCGACATTGGTGCCAAAATTCAAATCATTCGTTGCGGGTTCTGCGGATCTTCTGGAGTCAACCTTTGTCAGCTTTGAGGGGCAGGTCGAGTTTCAGAACCCCACTTCCGGCTTGGGTGACTATTCTGGACGACAGATCCGGTACGGTATCAGAGAGTTTGCCATGGTCGGCGTCGGGAACGGGATGGCTGCATACCAAAAGGGCATGATCGTCCCTATTATGTCAACCTTCTTCCAATTTTGGCTCTATGCCGCACCTGCAGCCCGGATGTCGGCCCTGCAAGGCTTGCGATTCATCGGGATTGCAACACACGACTCCATCGGTATTGGCGAGGATGGACCCACTCATCAGCCAATTGCATTGGCCACATTCTACAGGGCGTTGCCCAATATCAACCTTTTACGGCCTGCCGATGCCGAAGAATGCATGGGCGCATGGCTGCTTGCCCTGGGAGAGCAATCGGCGAATACCCCTTCCATTTTCGCTCTTTCAAGACAGCCTGTCCCGCTGCTGCCTGGGTCAGATCGACAAAGCGTCTCGCGAGGCGCTTATGTGATCGATGCTGCCGCAGATGGAGATGCTCAATTGACTCTGATCTCGACCGGAGCCGAAGTAGCGAGAGCCATTGCTGCGGCCGAGATCCTGCGAAGTCATTTGAGAGTAGCTGTCGTCTCGATGCCTTCGCAACAGCATTTTGACGCTCAAACATCAGAATACAAGGATTCCGTGCTACCACCTACTTCTCTGATCGTGGCAATTGAGGCCTGGTCGTCTTACGGCTGGCCACGCTATGCGCACGCAAGTCTTTCTATGCAAACCTTCGTGAGTTTCCCACTTAAGCATGGCTGGCTGTATGGCCGGATGCTCAAGCTAGTGTGTTTCTGCACAGGGCCATTCCGCTCCGCAAGCCCAATTATATGACCACTTTGGTTTCAGGCCGGATGACATGGCGAGCATTATCCGTACGTGGGCATCCAGATGGGAAAACGCGGGAAGAATACCGCGAGTGGGGGAATTCGAAGAGCTGCTTCTGCAGCGGGCTTCCCATTGAGTAGAGCTATTGCGATTGTGACTGGTTATGACATTCGCATCAGCCGTCTACTCGTTTACTCCTCTATCTGTCCGAAGACGAGTATGTACTCTTGATATATGAATGGCGCGCTTCACTGCAGCGAGATCCCCTCATAAGCAGAAGGCTATCTCGGATTAGTCCGGTCCGATAATGCTGCACGTGGCTGAAGTGCCGAAATTGCCACAGAAACGACATCGCCGGCGATCCACCGCGTCTGCAATTGTGCCAGGTGAAAGCTCGTTACATACTTCACTACAGCTTAAGCCGACAGCCTTTCGACATTGACAAAGCGAATGCGCACCTAATGGATGGAGGCCGGTATCAGCACGTCTCCTTCCGACAGCGAGGTTGGCATCTCGAACGCATCAGACAGAAACGCGCTCAGTGATGCAGTAAACGCCGACGGAAGCCAAGGATCCAAGCTCAATTCGGCATGTGCAGCCTGTCGGGAGAAAAAGATCAAATGCAGTGGGAGTCATCCAAGCTGCGATACCTGCACCAAATTTGGCAGACCATGCGTGTATCCTCCTCGAGCCAGTCGAAAGAAACGGCGCCGGTTTGAAAGATCTGTTCCTCACAGAGGAGAGGTTGGCGAGGGCACGAGTCGGGCTGAACTCGTTGCGAGTCACAATGCAGTGATCCACCAGCCCTCAAGCAGTGTGCTGCACCCTTCCCAGTCAACTTCCCGGAGCTCACCAAGACAAATAACAGGCCACACAGCCCTCGCCTCTAGAACCACTGTGTGCAGTATTCCTCAGACTTTCCACAGCCAAGTGACTGCAGACGAAGGAGATCCGCTTGGGTACTGGAATGATTCAAGCTCTTCGGCGTCACATGACTATGTCCACCCACACTCAATTGTCGTCTTCAGTCCCAACGATGGATTGGTGGCTACATCTCAAGGCAGACCAGCAGACCCAGGGACCGAGGGCGAGTCGCTTCCAGCAGATGAGCTCGACGTGAGACCGCTCGCCGTCGCGTCAAACGGTATGCAGAAGCTGGGATCTATGAGCCAGATGACAGAGCGGCCGGCTGTTCCCTTCTTTCGGTAAGCTTCCTTGAAGAACCACCATCGCTATCTGAGCTAACTTGATTTAGCTTTTTGTAAGTATCCGTGATCGGGCAGTGCTCAACAGGCTCATATCATACCTAGTGGGCCTACCGCTATTGCGCCCGGATACAACAAAGTCTCCAGCGTTATGTCCCGTGCTCCATCTCCACGCGCAAATGTCTTGCCAGACTTGATACCATCGACACCCGCTGTGTTCTCGGCACAACCACTCGATAATTACCCAGTGAGTCCTGTTTGTCCAGTCTTGACTCTGACTGACGCGCGGATTTAGAGCTTGCAAGCTGTCGAACACCTCGTACCCCTCTTTTACTGTCATTTCAGCTACTTCTTTCCATTCATCAGGATTGCACTTCCCCTCACCACAGACATACTTGCCAGCACTCCAGCTGTTCTGCTGAACAGCATCTGCGCTGTGGCCGCACGATTTTCTCCATTCTTCGGGACCGACTTGACACTCTATGATGACGAATCTATGCATGACGCCTCTACCCGGTGGGCCGCAAAGGCAAAGTCGCTCATTATCAGAGATTTGGCATTCTCAACGTTACACATGGTGGAGGCCCTCATGCTAATGAGCTGGTACGAATTCGGGGGAGACAGAGATGGGGTATGAGTTCTCTTCTGTCCAATCTTTGGTCTGTGCTCATCGTCATAACAAGGGTCTTTGGATGTATTCCGGTATGGCCTTGCGGATGGCGCGGGATCTAGGTGAGTGACTCTTGCGCAGTTACACTGAACGTTCATTGACACTGTTCATTCCAGGTCTGGATACCTTGGGTGCACCAGAGGCTCAGTCTGTATCAAATGACGATCACGCAATGGATCTTCGAAGGATGCATTGCTCGCTTAGGATGATGGACGCAATCATGTCTATAGGTAGTGAGGGCCTTTCATGTCCCTAATGCCATCCTATGGACTGACTTCTTGCAGCTGGTCGTGCAGGGATGTTCCAAAACCAACGATGGATAGTACCTCAATTTCCAGATCTTACTGGTCGCGACGGCTCGAAAATCCCAGACATCTACCAATATCTCGCTCGGATCTTCGTATACGTCGACAGCATCGCCGGTATACTGGCCGATGCTCACTTCAGAGAACCGAGTCTAGCGTTGACGGGACTGCAGGGCGAATTGAGCGACTTCTATACATCACTTCCTCCAACCCTGAAATTCGGAACGTCGACGTTTATAACGTATGCTAAGATCGATCAGGGCGCGGGGTTTGTCTTGCTTCATGTGAGCTGCAATTCCGCTGAGATGACTGTTTATGACGCTGACAAGACACGTATGACTACTGCACAGCTGTGGTTCCATGCGTGAGCATTGATCAAGTATATGTTCCTTCTCATGAGCTCACAATTTATACAGCTTGATCCTTTTGGTTTATCGTCCGTTCCCATTACTTTTCGATAAGTTAACAGGGCAAATCAATCTGGATGAAGCTGGGCCGGAAGTCGCGGCCAGTTCAGCCAAATCCATCCTAGATATCGTTGCGTTTGCCGAGATTGTGAGCTGTCATCTCGCCCGAATAGATTGCCATCATATAACCATGGCATGAACCTAGATTGATCAAAAGGCAGTCGCTCAGCCCTGGATCAATTACCCGTTGTATCTTGCTGCTCGGATGTTCTGTAAGTGGATATTTACTCCTTTCTGACGTTCGGCTCACTTGTTGTCCAGTGTCTCAAAGCAAGAGCCCTTCAGAAACTGGGCTACCCTCTTCGGGAAGATCCCACATTGTGAACACGGCTAAGCAAGATTTCGACCGGGTGATGCAAATGCTCGGTACAGTTGAGGGTTCATGGAAAGGGGTGCGATACATTCGGAGCGCCTTGATACAGATTTCAGGCGAGGGGGCATCGGCCGCTTCGGAGGACCACGATTCGGAGCCCAATGAGCCTTTCGATCAAGCCACATCCGACTTCCTAGCTATGCTGGAACAAACCCAGGATGTGTCAATCGACAATCGTAAGTGGTCTGTCATTGATACAGGATACTCTGATGACATGCATCAGTGGTGGGATTTGGTCTGAGCGGGACGATCGATACTCCAGCCGAGCATCGGTTTGGGTTGCTGTTACCACGACATCATGCAGCGACCAGTGACCTTCCCAAGGGTTTTGGAGGAGACTTCACGGCCGATGCGACTTACTTGTAAGAAAGGCGAGCTTGCAAGCTGCATCGCACAACAATCCCGCTATGAGGCTATCGACGTACATCAGAGCGTTCTATGATATCGCCGCATGTGGTGGTGTCTGGGAGCTAGCGCAGCGTTCTATTGTTTGCAACGCAGTACATTCCTAAGGGGTAGCCTTTTTGATGCACGTCGGAGCACTGGCGGATCATCATGGCTCAACGGGAGATTATGAGGTTGTTTGTTTGACCGTGTATGAGCAGAGCCATGACGTTCTTTGTATCCGCTATTGTGCATCCGTTACTCGGATCTCTTCGGATGATTCGTTTCGTGACCATGACACGTCCTCGAGCTTGTCTCCCGCAATCGCCAATGGTGAGTAACAAGGGAGGTTCCGTCAATGTGCGCGAGCCTGACGGTGTTCATAGAATCTGCTATTTTCGGACACACGGAATCCGACCATCCGTTTTCATCTGTGCGACAAGCCGACAGGTGCAGGCACCTTGATTTCATCTCGGCTAAGGGTAGTGAAGTTGTAACACTTTACACCTAGGGTAATATCATCTCCAAAGCTTATGTCGCCCAAGATTCGCCCATATCCATACCACCGGTTTGGAAGGTCCACACGCTGTGCCTTCCGAATCGTATGTTCAAGAAACGTTCGTTTGAAGAAACCGCGCTGCGCAATCCGCTGTCTCTATGGGCATCTGCGGTCGGTTAGTTGCCAATCAGGACTGATTAAGGTAATGGCTAAGCCAATCTACATCACCGCTTGTCCGTATTGGCCGGTCGCTCGGCTCGCCATCTTCAATGTCTACATACCCCCTGAGTCTTGGAAGATGATCTTCTCCCTGGTAGCTGAGGCGACCTGCCGCTCGAATCCAACATCGAAATGGTCTCAGGCGAGGTTACTATGGGACGCTAAAGCGTAAACACTCGTCGGGCTTTCTCAAAGATCTATCACATCTCGACCCGTCGGACCGACATTTCGCCGAGCCACTCGGGCTGATGAACAGGACTACTACTGTTTGGGGATAAGATGACCCAATGTTTTCATGAGACTGTCTCGTTCCTAAGTTCCAAAGGATAATGCAGTGAGCTGCTCAGGTACCCGACGGAAAAAATGGCATCGTCAGAGTCGGAGCAGCACAAGCATCAACCTTAGCCACCGACGTCAGTGGCTCAGGTTCGGGAAGCTGTCCCGTACCGGGTTAATCAGATGGTTCATTGATAACTTTAAATTCCACGCTAACGCCATTCGATCCGCATGTTCATTCCAGTGGCTTGTTGACATGAAACCCTAAAGATAAAGCATGTCCTTGGCAAGCATGTCGGGACGTTTTACATAAGGGCACGTTCATGTCCCATTCGATCGACCCCATGGCCTTGAGGTTGGCAAACTCTACATGACACGCTTTTGAGGTGTAGGTTGTGACATTGCCTGACACGAGTGTTGACACCTGGACATGAATGTTCTGTCGGACGCCCACCATCCCCATCCAGTAGTTTGACGAGAACTCTGATACGTCAGCGACGGCGCTTTGAAACCGTTTGTCGGGATGTCCTGTGGAAGACTGTCCGACAGCTGTCCGTCTCTCGGCGGGATCGGGCGACAAGCACTCTCAGCGAAGATGAACAAACCTTGCTTTGCCGAGTCAACGCTGCTCGTTCCGACATGGGGGGGGCTAAAGTGTGCAAGTGAAAGGTATAAAGAGCGGACCAAATTGAGTCGAGAAGAGTCTGTTCCCCAACTCACTTTGTTTCCCACTTAGCTTCTCTCGACAACCACTCTCCTTTTCTTGACCTCGCTCCGTTGCACACATCCCCGAGACCCACTCGTCGTCATGAAGCTCACTGTCCTAGCCCCTCTCCTGTTGGCCCTGGCCGCTGATGCCAGGCGACCCTTCGAAGCCAAGTATCCTTTCCGGTAAGCACTTCTGTACTCTCGCATTCTCTAACTGCTCGCTGACATGCACACAGTCGCCAGATCGCCGTCACTGAGTCGTTGATCCCTGTCACCGCTACAGTCGAAGTCGTCAGCGTTGGAGTCACGGTGAACCCATCTGGGTCCACAACGTCGACCACAGCCACCGCTACTGAGACCGAGACTACACTGCTCGCCGTTAGCGCCACTGTCGCCGCCATCAGTGCCGGAGTCACCGTTGACACGTCCGCAGTCGATGTCGGCGCCACTGTGACAAGCGTCGCAACGGTCGGCGTCACCGCTGATTCCACCAGCGTAGGGGTCGATGCCACTGCGACAGACGCAGCCGGCGCAGGTGTCACCCTTGCTTCAGGTGCGACCGTTGTCGCCACCGTCACCAGCGTTGCCGATGTAGGAGTCACCCTCGGCTCGTCCACCGTAGGAGTCGCCGCCACTGTGACAGACGCGGCCGGCGCAGGAGTCACCCTTGGTCCATCCGGTGCAACCGTTGTCGCCTCTGTCACGAGCGTCGCTGGTGCAGGAGTCACCATTGGCTCGTCCGGAGTGGGAGTCAGCGCCACTGTTACAAGCGTTGCTGGTGTAGGAGCTACTCTTGGCGCGTCAGCATCAGGATCTAGCGCTGCCATGTCAAGTTCAGCGAGCGGTTCGTCAAGCATGTCTGCCACCTCATCTGCCGCTTCCGCTTCTGCCACTGCGACCACTCTCGACTGCCGCGTTAGCGGCTGTACGGTACTGGAGACATGTGGTCTCGCGACTACCGATGCTGGTGTCGCCGAGTACGTCTGCTTCGTCACTCCCGATGCTTCCAGCAACTACACCGACTGCCGAGCGGATGGCTGCCCCGGCGGCCAATGCGGCGTCGACTTCGATGGCACCTACGCTTGCTTCTTCAACACCACTGCCTCTGCGTCTCTCACCGCCTCTGTCTCCGCCAGTCTCTCTGCGACATCATCTTCAGCATCCGCCTCCTCCACATCCATCGTCTCCGCCGTCGGTTGCTCCGTCTCTGGCTGCGACGCAGGTCTGACCTGTGGAGAATACATCAATGCGACCGTCATCACCAGCGTATGCTACGCCACCCCGGACCCCTCGGGCAACTACACCGACTGCCGAGCGGACGGCTGCCCTGGTGGTCAATGTGGAGAGGACTCCGATGGCACTTTCGCTTGCTACTTCAACACCACCTTGTCTTCTACTTCCATGGCCGGCTCTGCCACTGCCGTCTCTTCCGGTTTTAGTGCGTCGGCTACCTCCGCCGCATTGACTGGGTCTTCGACTGGTAGCGGCTCGGACACTGCCACCGCGTCTGGTGCCAGTGCTTCGGCTAGTGCGACTGGTAGCGGCTCTGCTTCGACTTCTACTGGTTCATCAGGCTCAGGCTCTTCCACCACCGGCTCTGGTTCCACGACTACTGGTTCCTCAGGCTCTGACTCTTCATCGACTGGCTCGGGGTCTACCTCTACCGGCTCTTCCGGATCAGATTCAACTGGCTCGGGTTCTACCTCGACTGGTTCGTCCGGTTCTGACTCGACTGGCTCTGGCTCCACCACGACTGGATCCAGCACATCTTCCAGTGGATCTGGCTCTGACTCCACCGGATCTACAGGCTCTGGATCTGACTCTACTGGCTCAAGCTCGACGTCCACCGCCTCAGGCTCCACCTCCACTGGCACTACATCGTCTGGATCTGGCACCTCTTCCACTGGCTCCGGCTCTGACTCGACAGGATCTTCAGGCTCTGGATCTGACTCGTCCTCCACCGGATCAGCCTCGACGTCGTCCGCTTCTGGCTCCACTTCCACCGGTACTACCTCGTCGTCCGGTACCTCCACTTGCGGCCCTGTTGACGGCGCGGCGGTCACTCTGGACAACATCTACTGTCTCCTCCTTGCTCTTCAATCGCAGCTCACTGTTGTCGAGGGCGAGGTCGAATCGATCCAATCGACCCTCAGCTAGTACACTAGTAGTCTAGTCCCGTCATTCAAGACACTCTCTACTTTTTCCTCTTTCTCTACTTTTTATCGGACAATCGATACCTCAAGGACAATAAATGATTCGGATATGAAAGTGGACAATATAATAAATCGGCGTGCTTCGAAATAGGAACTTTTATTACTGTAGCAATATACACACGAAATGGACACTTTGACAATCAAATGCTATACCGCCGAGCATCACCGTGACTGGATGGAACGCTGCAAGATATGGTTCGTGCATGATAAGCTCAGCGATCCTTACAATAGACAAAGAGTGAACGAAGTGAGGAGGATCAGACGATAGCGTGTCTCTCGTCGAGTCAGTAAACATGGACAAACACACTCGACTTTTCACCCATGCATCATATCAGTCAGTCCGACGACAAGCAACGGGTAACGCATACGAGTAAATTGTTGCAGGATCTTCTAGACGGAACGTTCTAAATATGCGGTGTACCAGTGCGTGTAGGGGGTTGCGAGAACGAGGCATATGTGGTGTATCCCTGTGCGCCGCGAGTGTAGAATGTGGGTCTGACGTTAGCCACATTGGTTGTAGCAAGCTCACCTGTCGTATGGGTCCAGCGGGTATCCATGCTTGATACGTTCGGGAAGATCGGGGTCTATCGAATCAGCGTGGTAAAGTCTGCTTGGACTTACTTGAGATGAACCATCTGCCGAAGACCACTGCGCCCCCATGTTCTTTCACGTACTCCCTAGCTAGCTCCGGGGTGTATCCTCCCGCACTCAAGAACTGCGTCTTTGACCCTTCGAATACGTCCCGATAGGGCTGCAGAGACTCGCTGACGTCGTGCTCCGCAGAGTACGTTGACCAGCCCTGGAGTTTGGCAGGATCCGCGCGTGGTTCGACGAAATGTACGTAGCCGAGATCAGGGCAGCGCTCGTGAATCATCTTGCTGAGAGTGATGTATTCGGCTGGCGAGTCTTTGTTGTATACGCCTTGAGCATTGGCGAATGGTGAGAGGCGGATACCGACTCGACCTGCGCCAATGGCCTGACTGGTAGCTTCGATCACCTCCAACGCGAATCGGGCGCGGTTCTCGAAGGATCCGCCGTATTGGTCGGTACGTTTGTTGCTTTCAGACGATAAAAACTGGTTGATGAGGTAGCCATCTGATGGGTCAGGAAACGCCATGCTCAACGGACTCACGAGCTCCGTGCAGCTCGATTCCGTCGAATCCAGCTTCTATTGCCAACTTTGCAGAATCCGCGTAATCCTGTACATATCCCTGCACCTCTTCCGCTGTCAAAGCGCGAGGCGTCGGCTTTCCATCGAGTGCTACATCGCTAGCCGACACAACCTCTATGCCGCTCTTGCCGTCTTGCGTACGTCCCAACGCCCAAAGTTGCACGACGATCTTGCCTCCCTTGCTGTGTACGCGGTCGTTCACTTTCTTCCACTGCGCGGCGTGCTCTTCCGTGTACAAGCCGGGAGTGCCGACCATGCCTCCCGCTCGAGCGCATGGGTAGGTTGCCTGCTGTTAGCGCGTCACAAAGTGCAATGACCCACCTCTGTAATGATCAAGCCTCCCGCTGAAGCTCGCTGCTCATAGTACTCCCCAATCAACTCGTTGGGCGCGAGAGAATCGACCTCTGCTCGGATACGAGTGAGGGGCGCTAGCACGATACGGTGGCCGAGCTCGATTGGTCCGATGGACCAAGGGCTGAACAGTGGGTCTTCTACTGTAGTGGACATTGTGTGTGTGGGTGTTCGAGCTGACGACGATTGAGTTGAAAGAAACTGAAGAGAAATGAATCGAGACAGCTGAATAATCCGTTAAACTCGGCGAATGGCCAGATGACGTATACTCCAATAGGCGCGCAATTGGTGACATCCTGCTTACTCATCAGCTGGACTATTAGGCTTGCATTGTCTAGCTGCTTCCTTGCGTTCAGCACTGATCAATGAGCCATCTTTGTAGAGAATCGATAATATGCATCCTTCATAGACGGGATGGAGATGCTTTCATGGGCATGCGCTGGACGAGCTCTGCCAATTCGGATTCTGACCCGCCTCGGCCTCCTGAACACACCACATCCGCCACCACTCGTTCTTCTTGTTCCTTTGCAAGGCCCTTGAACGATCGGTCTGCTTTCTCTCCTCGATACACTCTTCCCATCACTGATCGCCCTTGAGCTCTTCCAAAGACCACGATCTTCTGTCGCCGTGACTGGGATTATCGCTGCAACCGGGCTCGCTACCTTCCAATCCGAGAGTCATCTTGTCGAAATCGATCCAGTAGACGAATTCAAGGTCAAACTCCATGTCGTCCTCTTCATCCCAGGTATAATCGACGAGATGCTTCAGTGTCCCCTCGAGGATGAGGGGCAGAGATGCTGGTCCTTGGACGCCGCGGAAGAGGTCGTCTCAATCATGAATCCTCCCTGCTCCGATGTGCTTGTAAAGCTCGGGGACATCCTCTCCTTCCTCTTTGTCGTAGCTTGTGAGGTGTGTCTCGAGAGCCATATAATGCGCGGAGATGGTCTAGTCGCGTTGGAAACCGGTAATGATCCAGGTGATCTATCGTCAGTCGATACTTATGTGCATTGCTCATTTCTGTTAAACGCTGGATCATCTTTCGCCGCTCATCTTCGGTAAGAGATAGGATGAATTTGACAAGCTTGCCGCCGAGATAGTTGGGCTCAGAATGGAATTGATTGTATGTCCGTCGACGCGTCCCGTCGATGACGAAGCCTACGAGCCCTGTCATTTTGGCGAGAGTATCGCAGGAATCGGAAGCAAGGGCAGTGGTGTATGAAGGAGAATGACGCAATGCATGAGTCGCAATACTAGTTGAAGGTGTGCATATGTTTATTCAGTGTCGATTCGATTCATGTCGTTTCCAAGCTATTCAAAGTGATCAGCAGGTGATCGTATAGTGCCTGTGTAGTGTAATGGAAGCGAAGGCATAGGTATCGCCATAGCCGGCTTTGAGATTGAGACGGTTGATGAATCAAGTGACCTGCAGAACGCCGCTGCGTCGCTTGCTGGCTGAACTTCCGAAACATGCAGGTAGCTCTTTCTCTGTTACAAGCAGCATTACATTACTGTATGTGACCACAGGTCTGACGAGTCAGTAAGCGGCTCCTCACTACTATCGTTTTGCGGGCTGACCGATGGAGCGCGGTCTGCTTATCTAATCTTTGCATTCTGGCGCGGACAAATATGACATATGACCGATTCAAAGTATATATGCACATCGGTAAAAATGACAACGCAAAAACTATGTTGCGATATTGTGCCCACACTTCCGACTCGAGCTGTTCTAGGACTTTTCCATCGATCAGGTCCTCAGAGCGCACGCGATGTACGAACTCGTCCTTGAAATGAATGAGCCAAGCAGGGATCGACGCGCCGAGTTCCAGATATCGCTTGAGATCTCTGAATAGAAGAGGATACTGGTCGCGTGTGATGTCGACCGGGATTTCCGTCTTCTTCCTGGTTGAGGAGTTGTATATTTCAGCCCAGTGATCATAGACCTCTCTGTCATTCTCCGGCATTTCTTGATACAGCCGCTCCTCCTTTTGTTCCTCGGTCTTATACACCGCTGCCACCAGCGTCTGCACTGCTGTCCTGAGTTGACGGCGATTTGATACGAGACGTTAGTCCGGGGAAAGCCAAACCAATCCGTCCTCTTCCCAGCACCAATCGCACTTGTAATGCCTTTCCTCAGATTCCATCTCAGCGTTTGTACAGCCTGCAGGGTGCGAAGGATCGTCGTGAGCGTAATTGAAACCGGATTCGATGTCTCCCCACTTGCCGAAGAGTTTGTCGGCGACGTGTACTAGGAAATCTCATTTCGACCAGCCAGGCAAGTACGGAGGAGGCCAAATCGTCTGGTCCTCCATATGCCCCAAGGTGGACAAGCGTTCTATCATGCTCTGAGACCGCCAAGTGAGTCCCTTCGATACAGCTTCCTGTCTGACGATGACTGCGGCTGTCTCGAAAAGGGGCTTAAACCAATGGGCGATTGACAGGACAAGCCATGGAGGTAGCATCCAAGGATAACGACCGAACACTCTTCTGCTATCGTCGTAGTGCGTGTCAGCCGTATGACCGCATGATGGCAAAACTGCTGTGGCCCTTTGGTCCCACGTTGCCGAGTAGCAGTTCGTAGTTGACGATCGTGCCCGAATGCGAGCAAGGCCCACCATCGTCATTTTCCAACCAGTAGAATGGGTAACGATGGAAATATTTGTGGAAATCCGCAATCCAAGCGGATCCCATGGCGATAGTCCTACCATTGCTCAGCTTCAGCTCTTCTAGAATGACTGGTTGATCGCTATCGTCGGCATCCCTGTCGAAGTCATCGCTATCGTCATCATCGCTCACGTCCGGATTGAACAGCTTCAAAATATCGTCCCTCTCCCATTCCGGCAGCCCAGCGATCATCTCAGCTCTCTCTACCACCCGTCGCAATCCCTCCGCTTGCATGATAGGGCACCATTGCGCCAGCAATTGAAGCCTTCTGTCGAGCTCGACTTTGCTGGGAAGTCTTGACAAGACGTCCCGCTGCTGTAGGAGTTGAAGGAGGGGTTCGCATTCGTACAGGTCGAAAGGAAGATGAGTGATTGCGCCAGCGATAGGGTGATCATCGTGGACGGGATGAAAGAAGTAGGAACCTGGAAGTGTGTGTAGAGCGTTGTGATGGAAGAGCAGGATGCGCAATTTGTACTGCACGAGAACCATCAGCTAAAGCTCATGCGAGAAACTCACCTCTTCCCTCCCATAGACAAGTTGAGCAAC
>JALPCB010000266.1:0-18263 GCA_026538395.1 Cryptococcus sp. GC_Crypt_3
ACAACGAGCGATACCATCTGGCCCCTCTCCGCAGGCCTGTTCGGCGTGCATCTCCTGTTGGCCGATTTTGGCACGGGGGAGGATAGGCGGAAGCGCTCTGCGCGCTTGAGAGCCAGAGCGCGCGCGAGAAGGATGAGTAGTGCGGGGTCTATCAGTGCTGGCGCCGGCGGGGCTGCAGGTGCGAAGGGCGCAGGGGGGGTGGGCGATTTGGAGAGTGTTGAGGAGAAGAGGTGTGTCCCTTTGACCTGTTCACGGGGTTTGGTCCCTGCATGATCCAGGCACTGTCCTGCTCAAGAAGATCGAATGGACCACGAGCTGATGTGTCTTAATCCGTTCCCACCGGCCCGCGCTCAATCTCTTCTCACGTCGTCTTTCAAACGCTGGACACCCACTCGCCACTCGCGGCACAGCCTCACATCCTCCCTGTCCCTCACTTCAGCACTGTCCGCATCGATCGTCCTCGCCTCTCGTCTCCCATCTACGGCACATGTCTTCTCGCTCGTTCTGCTCGCTGTGCTGCTGTTCGCTGGCTGGCCGAGGGTCGCTCGGGGAGTCAGGGTGAGTCGTCATTCCTTTCGCGAGAGTACCATGACTCGTCAAACTGCGCGCAACGTCTCTTCTATCACTGTCCTTCACGCGGGTATATGTATACTACAGTAAATCATGGAAGCTGATATAACCCAATTTCCTCCGCACTCTTTCGCTCGACATCTACACAACAGGAATCAGGCCATCGATTCTCCCTATTACTCACCGCATCCCTCGTCTGCTTATCGATCTCCTTCTTCCCCTCGATCCCCTCTATCGACTCTTTCCCCTCCTCCCCTTCGAAGGATTCATCGCAATCATCTCGCATCGCCAACGCGATCATCCTTTCTTCCCCCACACTCATATTCCTATCCATTCTCGCTCTTGCCAATATAGGAGGACCGGCGATGCTCCATTATGCATGGAGGTGGAAGACGCGCAGAGGTGGTGGGTGGGACGTGGCTACTGTTCGTGTGCGCAAGGGGAGGGGTGGTTAGTGTTTGACTAGTACCGCTAAGATGTTTCGCGGTTCCATGATTTCATGTTTTCGTAGTTGTTGTATCGATCTAAGCGATGTATTCGCAATCACACCCGATTTTTATGAGTAGGTCAGGACGAGTTCGTCGTGTATAAACAGATTGCTATAAACTGCCTGTCAGGCGGGGCGCGAATTGGTTGTCAGTAGCCAGTAGTGCTGTGGCTGACCGTGATTGATCTAAGTGAGATGTGTGTAGTGCATGCTATGCAATTGGCCAGCTGCCTATGTCGTGCTAGCCACAATGAGATACAACGCCTCCGCCCTGCGCCCTCCATATCGTCCATGCTCCCGCCCACCCGCGCATAAGATCCACACTCTCGCACTCCCTCACTCCTGGTTGGAATCGTACAGTCACACCCGCCCGCTCCCTCAGGATCTAGATCTGATCTAGACCTTGAAGCCGTAACCCCTCATACAGGCTTTGTGGGCCTCGACGAGCGCACGACACTTTTCGTCCGCTTCGGCAGGTGAGGATTTGAAGAAACATTCATCTCGGACGGATTTCGTTTCGGGGCATGCGCAGCATCTACGGTGTGTGGTCCAAAGTGGCACAAGGCGCGATCAAAGTGCGGTAGGTGATTTGGTGATTTGGTGAATAGATACGATCGATGATGTGCCGGATATATGAGTAGTCGATGGAGTATAAAAGGAGAAAGACCAGCTGTCAACTTCGATACGCAGACGATACGCTTGTACCTGGAAGATACTCACGGTTTCAGGCCTTTGGGATTGAGCGGATTAACCTCTTTCGCCACAGCGCCTGCAGCAGCGGGCGTAGCAGGGACGATGAGGTCTGGGGATGCTGATCTAGATGAAAGAGATGAGGAAGATGAGGATGATGCGTTTACTTCAGTCGAAGGAGTGGAGCTGCGAGGAAATATCGAATGTCAGTGTCGTTTCTGCCTTGAACTACGGCTGATGAATGGCGATCATAGTAGCGTAGAGATTATTGTGATCATAGTGCTCGTTGTGATATATCGGACAAGTTCGGATGAACGATTATGCTTTTTGCCACTACTTCACTGCTTCGCCTTTGCAGCTTTCAAGCAGCGGTGGATGTTATGCAGGACAGTCATGACTTACGACGAGCCAAAGCCAAAGAGGGAGACCATGTTGCCGAGTCGATTATTGTGGGTATGACGAGTGACGAGTAAGAGTATCAGATGATATGGCTGTGTACTATAGTATGAACTATTATGGTGAGCGAGGGAGAGTGGAGGAGAGGATGAGCAAGCAGCTCGTGCTGAATTACCAAAATATCATCATACGTAATACCACAGTTCACCTACCGCAGTACGTAATGATACTTTTATATGGGCGTAACAGCTAAGTAGAGCTGCTTCCGAAGGAACTGCATGACGAGATTCACTGCTAGTGACGGTTACTCGCCTAGTCAAAACGCGATTCCAGCTCATGTCCACCTTGAGTCTGATCACAACTCGACTCAAGAGTCAGCTTTGCCCAGTCTTGCAGCAAGAGAATCCGCGATGTCGGACCCACTCACCGAGCTGGTCCCAGCCAGCTCATCAACTGCGCTACCCCCAGAGCAACTCCTTACTCTAGCCCCAACCGAGCTAACTCCCACAATCCTCCATTCGTCCCTCGGCGCCCTATCTGATGTCGACGCAGTGACGACCTGTTCTCGACTTCTCCTCCAAGGCTGTATCGAAGATGTGAGACTGGCCAAGATCGTAGTGGACCTCGGACTTGCGAGGGCCAGCGCAGAGATCGCTCGCCTACGTGCAGAGCTAGGAGAGGATGTTGATGAGGATAATATTCAGAAGATCACGGAGCAGGACGGGAGTAAGGAAGAGACACTGCGAGGATATGCTACTTTGGACGAGATGCGGGGACGGCTCGATACTTTCGGTATCCTCAGTCCGTCTTCGGCAATTCTGGGCAATACCGCTGGACCATCTACGTTACCATCAGATGATATACTCGAGTCTGGTCCGTCATCGTCAAAACCTCCAAACGTAGAGAGCGAACTGTTAGAGGGAGACGAGATGGAGCTCGACGATCCCTGGGGCGAGGTTGAGAAATCTGTAGCAACAGAATCCGAAGTGGGCGAGGGCGCGACCAAGCCTGCGGCTGTGCTAGAGGATCCATGGGGCGAATCGACCTCGGAACCATCTTCCCCTCCGCCGACTTCCGCCCCACAGCTAGTCCACTCAACAGAGGGATCACCAACAGATCCGGCCGACGAACCTGGACCTCCGTCAATCCCTCTATCATCGTTCTTGGCGCAACCCATACCCCTTTCGGCCCTCGAGCTCGCGTCTTCCGCAGCGTTGGCCGCGTTGAAGATTGTCTGCGAGCGACATCTCACCGAGGTATATCCTTATCGCTTCACCATCATCGAATCGATACCCGGCTGGGTCACTCCAAGCGAGATTCATGCTGAGAAACTTCTACCTGCTGTTGGCGAAGACGGTGAAGACCACTGGCTTGCGCCTGCAGCGAACGTCGGACGGTCTTCGGGATTCGACGCAGCCGTGTCCAGCGCATTGCTTCCGCCAACCATCTCGGCAGTACCACCCTATATCCCTTCTCAATCTGCCCCACTCTCACTCACAGATCTTTCAACATGGTACACCTCCCATATCATCTCTCTCGACTCCCTTGGTCTGCTCGACATCCAGCTTGCATGGGTACAGCATGGCGCATCGCTCGGCGTCACGTCACTCGACGAGTTAGGCGAAGATCTGTCTCTTCTCTCCCGGTTAGCGTATGACGCCAATCTCACCCCTGCTCAACATGCCGAATGGACACTGGCAGCCTGGCGCGCGGCATCGGAGGCGGATATCATTCGAGCATACTTAGCAAATTCCTCACCCCGAAGCGTAGTCGGCGATATCAGACGGCTCGTCATGCCTTATTTATACGTCCTCGAGTCTCGAGCGGAACGCGCTGGGAAAGCCAGTGCGGGACTCATCGAGAAATCATTACATGATGCGATACTTGCACTCCCACTCGAACTCGCTTTACCAGTTTTCGAAGCGTCAAAAGCGACTTTGTCGTCGGCTGAACGACTCGTGAAGAACGATCTGGACGTAGCTCGACTTGCTTTAGCGATCCTGTACGGCTCCGAAGAGCGCGAAGCGCACGTATGGGGAACGATGTCGTCGATCTTCGAGTGTCTGCCTGTCTGGGAGTTGTCAGGGTCAGATCCGCAATCAGATGCAGAGCTTACTGCCACCACCCTCGACTCTATCGCGACGTTTATTCGACCGACAACGGCCTCTGCGCCGCCGCCAAAACCGAAAGACCTCTTCCTATTCTTCTATCCTCTGCCATTCGCGAGTCTGTCGCGTGCACTGGACATCCTGGACGTGCACTTGGAATCGGGAGAAATATTAGCTCGGTGGAAGACGCCTGTTCAGCTGAGGTTTCTCCTGCAGTCAAGTAGGAACGAGGGCGATCAGCGCGAGCTTTCTGAGAAGCTTATGCGCAGACAGGCGCCAAGAGGGCTGAACGAGGATGGTTGGAGGCGGTTGTGGGACGACATTAACAGACTGGCCGGAGGAGAGGACAGTCTCCTCAGAGGCGCGCTGGGCATGCTGGACGAGAAGGAGAGAGCGAAGATCTATCTCGGGGGTATACTCAGTTCAGGCAGTGAGTCGCGTCTGTCTCATTTGTTGGAGGGTCCAGTGATCGTGCTGACTCGCGTTTCCTTCCGCAGATCTGGACGCCGCGCGTAATGTCATCAAGCGTCTCAAGCCTGAGGGTGTATTAGACGACAAGATCGTCGAAGACGTCGTGCTCAAGACATCGAGGGAGTTCTACCTCTCGGCGGACAGTGGGAACATACACACTGGCGAGATGAGGCTGGCGTATGAGTGGTGAGTTTGCGAAGACATGAGCGTCCAGTAAACGTAGCGCTGATACAATGCACTTCAGTCTTACCGTTGCACCATCTACATCCTCCATCTTATCTGAGCGGAAATACATCGAGGCGACATCCCGCTTATCCTCCTTCCCTTCCCTCTCTCTCACTCCAGTGGAGATCCGGCACACGCCAGACCCACTAACACTCATCTCGCGAGTTCTGTCCACTTCAGACGATGCGTATCGCCATCCCGAACTAATGCTGGAATTAGCCGACAAGCTCGGATGCGGAAGCGAGACGCAGAGGGGTTTAGTACTGGGCATGATCGGGAGAGCTGGTGAGAGGCGGGGCGATTGGACCGCTGCCAAGGAAGGCGTGGAGGGGATGGTGCGTTTGGTCCAGGAAAAGGAGAGACGGGGCAAGAGGCATTCCAGAGCACAGAGCTCCATTTCCACTATCACCAGTGTGGTCTCCGAGCCAGCGTCAAGTTCCGCTTCGTCAAGTAAGCAAATCGACCACGACGCGCAACTCCGAACGGAGACGTGGCAACTAGCTGTCCTCCTATCCTCCCATTCCGAAACGGAGTACAGCGATACACCAGCCAAAATGGCGCTGGTAGGCCAAGCACTCCAGCTCTGTCCCGCCTCATCCATCCCGTCGATCTTGGCTACGTACAGGAAAGTAGAGGCGGCGCGGATGACCGATTTCGCCAATCGTGCCAATGGCAGTGCGTCTAAAGGCAAGAGAAGGGCGGAAGCGGAAGCGTCAGTAGAACAGGATTTCAGTGGTCTTCCCGTAGCTGATGAAAGAGTTTTGGGATCGAGAACAGCGGCGAGGGCAGCGAAGCTCGCGCTCGATCTCGGGGAGAGGTTCCATCTGCGTGGTCTGGCGCCATCACCACGACTCGGGAGCGGTAGCGGAAATACTTCGCCTGCGATAGCGGCGAAGGACCTTCCGTCCGCATCTACCTCCGCGTCGGCTACGGCGTCAGCTTCCGAAAGAGGCCGAGCAGCAGCGATCGCGGCCGCAGGCGTAGAATCAGAGAGGACCAGATCGACGTCGTCGTCTCGCGCCCATGCCCCAAGAGAGCTCTTTGAGGGGCTTGGCGGTATAGCTGCCGACGATGCGGAACGGGTCAGAGCACAAGCTAAACGTGCGCTGGTCAGAGGTGTGGGCTGGTTATTGGGCGCGGAGGAAGGCGAGATCACTGGATAGTCCGTGATCTGTATGTGCGTGTATCTTACAAACTACAATTGACCGTGAGCAGTGTTAGAGTTTTAGTTGGATGTCAACACTCAATATGCATTGAGCAATTGCACTGCACTCTGGCTCTATTGTGCATGACCCGGAATTGACTGTAAGATCGTGCTTATCCAGTTTCCTTTGTTACTTCTTCCTTGCCCTCTGAGTCTCGAGGTCGTGCCTGGACTTGCTCAGCGCGCCATTGGGCCAGTTTCTCCGCCGCATCGGGATGCGGTCCATAAGCCTCCATCGCGTGGTCTGCTCGTGCGATCTGTCGCATCACCAAGGGTATCGTTGTCAGCCATCATCACTGGCCATCTACTGTCTCCGGCTCCTGTTACATTCGTGGAGGCGGTACTGACCCACTGGAGCAGATCCCTGAGCCAGGCAGGGACGAGCCCCACCCCGTCCCCCATCAACCTCGCAGCATTAGTATACCACGGTAACCTAATAACCCTACTTTCCCTCGCCTCAAGCGCCAGAAGTATATGCTCGACGACCGTGCGTGGTCGTAAGGGGGGACAGAGGAAGTTGAATAGCCTCGATCTGGGGAATTGGATCTTGTCGAAGAGCGATGTGAGGACGTATGAAGGGAGTACGAGCGTGGTCCGGATTCCCGGCGTGCGATATCGGTTGTCGAGCTCGAATCGCAGGCTTTGGTTTAGCCCGATCAGAGCCGCTTTGGACGCGCTGTAATCCGCTATACACGCGGACAGACATGTGATCAGTCCGAAGCGATAACACGATACGATAATACCAGTCGATTCCATATTGGTCCTGATGAACCACACTCACTCATCTGGGCGGCGCTCACGACGCCCATGAGGCTAGACACGGTCACTACGTGCCCGGTACCTGTCCTTAGCATCGCAGGTAAGAAAGCCTTGAGCGTCCAGAAGTGCGCCAGCGTATTAGCGCCGAACGTACTGCCAAAATAATATATGAGCTCATGCTCTTTGCGATAGGCGGAAAAGCTCACTCCTTGACGTCTTCCTCAGTGAGGTCGAGCAGGAGCTTGCCCTTGACGACGCCGGCGTTATTCACGATGATCGTAGGATCGCCAATCTGTCACGGTAGTACCAGACTTGGTGTGAGCTTTTGCCCTTGCCTGCAAATCCCCATCTGCGAAGTGTAGATTTGCTCACCTCGCGGCGCACTTTCGCTGCGACCTCCTCGACCTGCTTGTAGTCCGACACATCGCAGAAATACGTGTGTATATTGCCTTTAGATGAGATCAGAGGGGATCAGTCCCGACGCCAGTACTGATACGAGCAGAAAGTCTTCTACGTACCGTTATCAGTATCGTATGTGGGCGGAGTTTTGGTCAGGACAACGACGGAGATTTGTCGTGCAGCCAATTCTTCGACGAGGAGAGCACCGATACCTGAGCCACCTACGAGGTCGTCAGCTGGGTTAAGACGGCAGAGTCGGTCGAATTGCTGACCACCGGTGACGAGCACGATCTGATCAGCCCATTTGAGTGCGGGGGATAATGACAGCCATGGAGTCTGATTGGCATAATTGCGGTCGATCTCATTGCACAATGCTGGATGAGATGACGGTCAGCCAACACTTGACAGGAGTAGGCGAGTGCAAGGGCGAGCATACCGACGAGGCACATGAGGACCGCCCATATGCTGAAAATGACGAAAGCGGGGTGCGAGGTTGATTGGACATTGTAATGTATGAGGTAGGGCAGCCCCAAGGCGAAATGCGAGTGAAAAAGTGATCTAGAAAGTGTGTCGATCACCACTGGTATAGAGAGGCTAGTGAGCTCGAGCATATACCGTGATACAAGTGACGTTATGAAGGATTGTATTTACCGGAATCAAGATTGAACCCGGCCAGCAACGCTTGCGTCTTCTCTCTGAACGCTGCCACTAAGGGTGAGACGGAGGCGGTATCTCGTAGCGTTGGCTCAGAGCTCGGACGCTCTGATGAGCTTGACGCCATCGCGAACTACGCTGTAGTCGCACTGTGTGAACGATGTAGACAGTATTCGAAAAGAGAAAGCAGCGAAAACGACGACAGAACCGCACGGACCACCTCCACCCTGGCAATGCAGCAACAATCAGCAGAGACCGAGTTGATTAGAACCGCTGATCGTAATCAGCATTACGATTGAGATCGAATACCATTTCGTTAATGCAGTAATGCCGTCCAGAGGTCGATCGGGGTTCAGGGGTAATTAGAAGTCAAATAGAGTTTGGCTTAAGCTGCGCCTCATAAGCCATAACGAGAGAACTGATCAAGAAGAAGCGGTCCGTGCGCGTTCTAGCGTCCTAGGTCCATAGACTCATTTTCATAACGCGTAATTTCACTATCATCCTCTCACTCGGCATACTACGGTTCACAACATACCCTTCAGCTTCTCTCTCACCCATCAGAGCACAGTCACAGACGCTGCAGCAGCGATCTGCAGAATCGTCTCCGCCGTGTGAGCCGCTCGACAGCCGCGATATGACCTCGAACATGATACCCTTATCCGAGACTATATCCACCCACTCGTACCGACTAAAGCGGAGACGGCGGCGCAGTGTCGACACGGAACCCTCAATGGACCTCTCACAACCTAGCAGCTCCTCCTCCGCGTTGTCTATCCCCGCACCCGCCGCGTCTGACCTCTCCAACCCTCCGTTGCGACGACCTCGACGCCAACGGCACAATTTCCTCTCCACCATACTCATATTGCCCTTCCTGCTCTCGCTTTTCCTTCCCCTCGCCTCAGCAGCACCGCCATGTGTGCGGTTCGCAGACTACGACTCCATCAACCAGATGTTCATCGACGGAGGACCGGGTACGAAAGTGCTGTTATGTCCAAACAAACTGTACCGGCTCTCAGGAACGATTGTGTTCACCGCTGCGGATCAAGAGCTGGCTACTTATGGGTACCCGACGGGGTCCGAGCGAGCCATCCTCCGCGTAGAAGGAAAAGACACCGCTACCGCCGTCCAAGGGGATTGTCGACGGTGTGCTAGAGTGGGAATCAGGAGTTTGGTCGTGGATGGAAATAGGAAAAAGCTGGGCCGGATGCTGGATGTCGACTCGGCCACGGGCTTGGTAGTCTTGGGCGGGAACGAAGGACAGAGTGTGCGGAATTCATGGCTGAAGAACCCCAGAGGGTTCACCGCTGTGCACATCAGAGAAGGCGACAAGGTCAGCTGTACGGGAGCCGTCGTGGACAAGAATGAGATCGGACCTGTTGGTGAAGAGTACGATCCCGAAAAGGACGGCGACGATCCCGAAATGTCGCCTCATGGTCGACCGCTGGCAGACGGCATATCGATAGCATGTCGAGACTCGTTCGTCCGCGATAACACCTTTTACGACAACACCGATGCCGCTATCGTGATCTATTGTTCTCCGGGGACTCTGGTCCACGCGAACCACATTTACGCTCGACACCTATCCGCTATGGCTGGTATCCTCTTGGTCGACTCGACGCCATTCGACGGAGACTATACCGGAGTAGTAGTCAAGTCGAACATCATCGACGCGGCTTCACGGTCTATTCGCGTAGGAATAGGCATCGGTTCCGCCGTCTGGTCCGACGACACCGAGACAGTACTTGTGGGCGGAACTGTCATTGCCAACGGAATCAAAGGGAGATACATGGGTTATGGTATTGCCGCAGCAGGCCTGAAAGGATGGACAGTCAAGGATAATTGGGACGAGGCGAGACATGAGGGTCGACGAAGCGCGCGGTGTTTCGACGAACCTATCAATCCCGATCCTACCGCTCTGCTATACCATTCCCGCTCAATCGAGGAGAGTCAATTTCAGCCGGGCTTCGTCGACCAGGAGTTCGAATATGGTGAGTCAGCTAGCCAGTTGACCTTACTGCAGTGGGCCAGAGCATGAGCTGACGACAATGCAATCGCGTCAATCAGTCGTATGTATTGACGGAGTATACGACAAGGCAAACCCCCCGAAACACGACCTTCCCCCATTACCTCACGACATCGCAGACGTACAGGAGCCTGAATTCGAACCAGATGCAGAAACTACTACGAGCCCTGCAGCAGGCAAATCAGCTGCTGAACCCGCAGCAGCACCCGGATTCTCGACGGGCTCAGAAGTTATGGACGACATCCTTGAGCACAGTCAGCAACGCATGCTGGAAGCTATCGAGCATCTGAACAGACGCGTGGATATACTAGCAGTCAACGTCATCGCTGGCACTTCATCGCCCAAGGCTGGAGAACAGGCTCAACCGCTAACAATCTCCGGGCAGAAGCTTGATCCGGCGGTGTCGTGAGTCCACTGACGAGCTCTGCCAGGTCCTGTACTGATTCAACAATGTACAGATCCCACATCGAAGCCCTGCAAAGAAGGGTGGAAACCCTCGAGACTTCCCAACGATCATTATTGGAGTCTGCCGTAGCGATGCGGTCGGCCATACAAGCGTGGGACCAGGAGATGGCCACTGTGACCGTGAGTGATCAAGCCCAAGTGCTCGTAAGCACTGCAAGAAGAACTGGACTGATACGTTACTTTAGGAATGGCAATACGATATCCTGCTTGACGTGCGACACAAGCTCGAACTGTCGCTCTTATCAGGCCTACCGGGCGACATTGAGATGGAGGTAGAATCGCCCCGAGCAGGCGGCGGCGGTGGTACTGCTGGTCACGTGGAGATCCAAATTGGGGACCACTCCCATCCTGAAGTAACGAAGGAGGGCTGGCGGTCGCTCAGCAACCGAGCGAGGTTACGTTCGGGCTCAGGCGAGAATTGGACGGTGGCGTACCTGTGTAAAGTGGGATTGATATTTGGGATCGCTAGTTCAGCGAGCTGGGTGGCGCGGCGGTGGTGGAAAGCGCGCAGAGTGCATAGTAAGTTGCTCTGAGCGCGCGAGCGTGCAGGCGTGGGATCGTGCAAGCATGCGGTGTCGAGTGGAATCGAGGATTCCATCTAGGAAGTTCAGGATTAAGCTTGATATCAAAGATATGTAGGTCCGGTAGCGCGGGAGAGCGTCACTCTCAGTATATACATATACGCACAATAGATAAAGTAGATTAGCACGTGTATCATACGTATCATCCTCATACCGAAGACTGGAGCACAAAAGAGACTTGGACTTGGACAATCCAGATGGCCTATGTGAGAATAGGTCTAGGAAGATATCATCTGCCAAAAAGTTGAGTCACTTGTACATTGAAGAGAGAAGGTCATGCCGCGTGTTGCGCGTTGTGTGCCAAAAACAGTTTCATACTGGGTGTTTCTACTAGTACGGTACAGATACAACAATGTCTAACCATATATTCTGCCTACAGCTGAAGATGCAACGACCCAAAAACCCCTTAATGGCCTGATCCGATCCAAACGGTGTATGGGTAGTCTCCATGCGAGGTATATCCGGCTTGTGTATTCCCTATTCCTTCTCTCCTTCTCTCCTGACGCAAAGCCTGCACCATACTTTTCACTGCCGCCTACATCCGCATAGTCCTTCTCCGTGCGCCGCCTAACGGACCTGACGTACTCGCCCCATCGCCCAAGCCGCCCACTTCGCGATCCATGAGATCCCCCTCGTTCATCCTCGTTTCCCTGCGCATCTCGGGCTCGTCTGCTGCGCGCTCGTCTTTCCCGCGCTCTTCACTCGACATGAAACCCATAAGGTCCGGCGGGATCTCCTGCATCTGCACACTCGGTGCTCCGCCCAGGTACCGTAATTTCTCTCTGATTGTCACGCGGATGCGTTCGAGGGATTGACGCGTATTGAGATTCTGGATCTTGCCTGTTAAGGGCGGGTGCAGGTGGTAGTCCGGCGCAAAGAACTCGTAGTAGTTATTCTGCGGCAGCTGGTCCGGCAGAGCCACCCCTGCCAAAACACCCGTTTCGTACGCCCAGCATCGCGCGACGGAGCTCTGGCGATATCCCCCTCCGCCAAGAACGAGTAATGGCAGATCGAACGATTTGATGAATCGCACACACTCGCCATGCGCGGCTATACTGAGGTTGAACGTGCCTAAGCGATCGCAACCAAGAGAGTCTGCCCCGCATTGCAAGACTATTGAAGAAGGCCGGAAGGTCGTGATGGTCGGCTCCATCACTGCTTTGAACAGAGATATGTACGACTCGTCGTCTATGCCGTCTTGCAGAGGCACGTTTAGGGAAAAGTATTTGCCTAGATCAGAACCCGTCTCGGAGAGGTTGCCTGTACCGGGGAAGAAGTCGGCAGCGTATTTGTGGAAAGAAACGGTCAAGACTCGGTTCGACAGATAGAAGGCTTCCTGCACGCCGTCGCCGTGGTGTATGTCGATATCGATGTATAGCACGCGCGGCTGATATCTACGACAACGACACACGATATCAGCAATTTGAAAACGCCCACAAGAGTAGTGTGAAATTCAGCAAGTGCGGAACGCCGCCACCACACTCACCTCAGCAACTCCAATATACCCAAGACGATATCGTTGACATAGCAGAACCCGCTCGCCTCTCCTTTCTTGGCATGATGCAGCCCCCCACTCCAATTGATGGCGATATCCGTACTCTCGCTGGACAGCTTCCGCGCAGCGGCCAAAGACGCTCCAGCGTATTGTTGGCAGAACGAGAAGAGGTCGTAGAACACCGGACAGTCGTCGCCTACGTTGAACTTTGTCCAATCCCGCGTGAGCACCTGCGCGTTCTTCGGCGTCACTCTGCACCGCAAATCAATGTCAGCCATCAATCTCGGAGGTGAAGTCTATTGACAGGCTTGTTGCAGACTCACCGTTTCAGGAAATCCACATAATCGGCATCGTGGAATTCGCGCAGCTCTTCCTCAGTTGCACGCCGAGGAGCATGCATCGTCATCTTCTCTTGCAGGCCGTAACCCAGTACAAGCTGATTGGTGAGCTCCATTCGTTGTGGTCGCATCGGATGACGTTCCTGCGGATCAGACAGTGGTTGTCAGCATACTTGCTCTTTACTTCTTCTGTCATGGCTCTTGATTTTTTGGCTACGAGCAAGAACGCAAGAGATACACTCACGCCATAATGGTAGTTCCCAACATCCTTTGGATGGTAATAAGCGACTCTGGGCGCTGAATGGGGCTGGTGGAGAATAGATTATCATCAGCAAACCATACCCAACGACTCGTATCATCCATTGCTCTGTCATTGATTGCGATATGCTCACCCGTATGATCCCTTCTTCAGCCTGAGGGATATTGATCGCCCTCCGATCGTAGAAGAACGGGCTATCTGAGAACGTAGGATAATCCGTTCGAGTCATCGCGTCTGAACATCCGCGCTACGTCCTGCTCTCGGTGCGCGGGTAAGCAAGATTCTCGACTATTCGACAGTCGATAGAGGGCGGCTTTCCCGTGGTCAGCAGCAAGAAGCGTATGGATGCAATGCGAGCAAGATGGGGATTGAGAGGTAAAGCACAGCAGAGAGAGACGGAGAGACGAGTGTTTTCACGGTTTGGTTTGCCACCTATCTTTGCTCGAATTGGTGATTTGCTTCTGCGCGGGGTTACGTAAGTGTTTCAACCGGTACCAGCTCATCCATCTTATCCGGTAAATCTGGTTTACTGCACTGACAACAGCGATCACCCTTGCATTCCGTCTCTATGATCGACAAGCACAACACCAGAGGAGTCAAGACCGCGGAGAGAGCTACTGTCATATGCTTAGAGCGGTGCTGCGAATTACATTGGATTAGTAGAGCAGTGCAGTAGTGAAGCCGGCGAAGGTCGAAGCGATGGACCAACCTATAGCCTCCTCGTCCCGCCTACCCCTCCTGTCCACCGAGGGGAACGAGCAAGACCCTCGACTGTCTTTTCAGCCAGCGTCACAGGCGCAAATACGTGAGTGAGACCCCCTAATTCGACTTGCGTTTAGATACAAAGAGCTCTTCTGATTGATGCGTTTTGCAGTGCGAGCGCATCAGCGAGATTCGGCTCAGATATGGCGTTTGACAGAACTTGTTTCCGAGGTATTACGCTCTATAGCCGGTGAGTCGTCCATTGCGCCCTACCACATGGTCTTTGGGCTTTAAGTTGATCACTGTACCTCGGCTGCAGGCACACGATGGCTCGCGCATAAGCAGACCATCGTCGACTTACTGGTCAAGGCCGTATACCTCTCTTTGACTTTTGGCCGAGGCTCGCAAACGCTCGGCGAGGAGTATACCGACATCCTCCCGTACGCTGGGCGCAGAGGGAGAGCTCCGACCAGAAGGGTGAACTGCTAATACGTATATAATATTGCTGAGCAAGAGCTAACGCCTTTTCTGGGTTGCTATACTTGTAGCGCCGCGCCTTGACGATCTTGTTCCTCCTCTTCCCCTCGATACTCACGTCACCAGCAACAATCGCCTATCTGCGCAACTCGTCCGCCTCAGGCTCGGACAGATGGGATAAAACCAAGAGCAGACTCCTAAACCTGCTCGAATCGCCTTTAGGCAAGGCATTACCAGAGATACACATGATCGCCTTTCTCTTCGGCGGGAGATTCTTCGATTTCGGAAGGAGATTAACGGGCACATCATATGTATGTCCCCTAGCACCCTTCCTTCTATCGCGTTGTTGACGATCTGAGCGCTGAGCGCTGACGGCGTTTTGGTCAGATCTCGACTCTTCCTGCCAGACCGCCAGAGCAGGCTCCGCCATCGTACGAACCGTTAGGTCTACTGATGTCGCTTCCATTCATATATCGCTTGGTCGCTCGGCGCGGTGTATCTACCACTTCCACTACTTCTACCCCTTCTTCCCACGATCTTGCCATCCCGCAACCAAGTCAGACCAGTGCAGGACAACTCTCACCGCTCTCACCACCCTTGACGCCCCCGCCGCTAACACCAGAACAGACTCTTCTCATGACCAAGAGCCGAATGTACGACACTTCCAACACGTATCTTACACCTGAGGCTTTGTCGCTGCCAGAAAGGCAATGCACCCTCTGTCTCGAGTCTCGTGGGACAGGAGAGGGCAGTGGGGGCACGGTCGCTGTCACCGAATGCGGACATGTTTTCTGCTGGGGTTGTCTGGGAGGGCTCGAAAAGGTGCGTCGCTTCGCATAAATACTCATCAATATGCATAGGAATGTGAGCTGACGATTGTTCTTGGAGAACAGCTGGAATGCCCATTGTGCAGACAGACATTGAGGATGGAACGCCTCGTGGCAGCATACAATTTATGAATGCCACTGCGTGAGCATGCATTATTGCCTAGTCGCAGGACACTGCTCAGGAGTAAAGCACGTGAGAGCAGGGACATGGATGGGTGGGACAGGGAGTATGGGAAGTGTGGGAGTATGGGTCATGCTTGCGTACAAGACCCCTTACCTATGGGTCATATCACATTATTCACATAGTGGATTCACGCGGCTGTCCTTTTTGAACCCGTTCATTTCAGTTGTTTGTTTGCTTTTTCAGTGTACACCCTGCTCCCTGCTCCCTTTGGTCATGATCACACAGCTGCTCTTCCTCACTGGCAGTCTAACATTGCATTGCATTCAATATCATTCCCAACTCTCACAGACGTACACTCAATACCAACACTCCGACAGCATGTCACACGGCTTGTAATCAGAACCATCAACACCGACACTACTGTTCATACTCTCCCGCCAGCCAGCCCACCTTTGAATCGCCAGTAAACTCTTCCCTTATCCTATACTCAAGTTTTCCTTTTGCGCAAACTATACCTCGACACCACTGGATACAGTCGTCAGGCTATTCTCACGTCTGTTCGTCGCTGCACTTTCGAACAACGGGCATAACGTTCGACGTCTATCGCCGACTGCCTGGCTTTGGTCCTTTGTGTTCCCAGTGTGACAAGTCACGGTCAACAAACACAACGTAGATCGCTGAAGTGAAGCATTGATCAAGATGGTATGTCTTCATCTTCCCTGTAGTACCAAGCGCCTGCTGAGGTACACATCCGACTATTGGCGCTAATCTATCACCCACTACCACAGGCTCATATTCTCGTCCACCAACAACCCTCTCCCCATACACCAGGAGGCACACGATATCCCACCTCCCTCTCGCAGGCTCCTACTGGCGGGCCATCCCGACCCCTGCGTCAATATCCCTCCCCATCAATCGACAGCGAGATCGCATCTCCTCCTTCATCGAACTTGCACGAGTACTCGTCCCTTGCCGACCTACTGCAACAAGCAGGATACAAGGAAACACGGGTGTACACTCCTGAGGCGGAGAAAGTGCGCAGTCGTATGCGCATTCGGAGGACGCTCGATGAGGACGAAGACGACGAAGTGGCTGCTCTGTACGGCACATACGGCTTTGACAGACATTCGACTTCGACTGCAATAGACGCAACAAAGCCAAGTGAGGATTCGGTCGGTAGCGGAGCGAAAATGATCCAGCATAAACATATCACTGAGCCGAGCATGCCGATGAAACGGTCTAGCTCCATCCTCCGTTCCCTCGCTATCCAAGATGCGACAGATCGTACATCCACCTCGTCGCAATCCCAGCAGTCCTCCTCGTCGTCCACTCTAGACCACTCGTGGTGGACCAATTGGGGCAGAGCGACAAAAATCATATCACCAGATGTGGAAAGCAATGCCCAGTTCGAGCCTGGGCTAGGATTGGCGAAAGGCGGAGAAGGAGTACGAAAAGTCAAGTCTACGTGGGAACTGGAGAGGAGTCGACCACGGAGAGCCGGCACCGACTCACCACTGCAAGAAGAGCGCCCGCCTATGCCTCGCTTGCCTTCTACTCCCAACGATGCGTTCTCCGCCACTGGCTACACACCCACGAGGGCGAGCACCAATCGACAACATCGGAGCATATTCGCTTCCCCACCGCCACCCCGATCTATCGAGGAAGACGCGTACGGATACTGCCCGTTGCCCGAAGACTACGAAGCCCAATGTACAGAGGACGAAGCGATGTACGCCATGGGCGTGAATGATCTCACAGACATATACAGTCTCGGCTCAGCTGCAACTTCGGAGACTGGCATGAGCAGGACCCCCAGCATGCGTTCAAACGCCGAGACGGACGCGAGAGGATCGAGCTTCGAGTCCGACGAGTTCCTGAGAGAAGTCAACGAGGTGGGGAAGAGGTTGATGATTGGCGCATTGGAGTATGATGAGGTGGATGACTTTGAGTCTCCTCCAACGACAATATCACCACTTCCGCCAGTCGACGAGATCCCACCTGTACCGTCTGCGCCTGTCCCCGCCCCACATCGAGAGGGCGAGGCCGATAGGCCCGTGGTGCCAACGAAGAAACCCTTGAAATATGGTGACAGAGCGACTCGATTGCGTCTGGCTCATTCCACCCCTGCACTCAAGCAAAGCGCCTCCGCAGCGCCACCGTTACCAGAAGGCTGGCTCGGTGCGATTCGTAGTACACTTATGGGTAAATCCCCTTCGCTCCCCGTGGCCACGGTCTCCCCACCTCTCGCGTCTACCTCCGCTCCAGCTCCCATCAAAATCTCAGCCGTTACTCCAGCTCTTCCTGCGCTGATCACCACCTCGCCGATCGTCTGCGACTCTACCTCAACAGAAGCCGAGGACCTGCCTCCAGTCCCCACTCCCCGTATACAAGTGACTGCGCCGACAGCAATGTCGAATATCGCTTTGCGCCTCCGCCCTTCGCTCGCTAAGCTTAGGAATGTGGTTCTGGGCGCACCAGTAGAGCGGTTGATGGACGACGGAACAAGTCCTGTCCTGAGCCCTAGGCTGGATTGGGGTACGCAGGGCGAGCAGTTCGCAGGATGGACCCCTGCTCGAAAGGGCGCCGCGGATGGGTCTGATTCGAATGGAGTGGACGCATTGTTCGGGACTGACTCGGCAACGAGTGAATTCGACTATTCCAAATCGTTCTTCTACAAGCCTGGAACACCTCGAAAGGCGTCAGCGTCAAGCGGCGCTGAAGATGCCACCCCCGCTACGCCGCCTAAATCTGGTACTGCGTCCACTGCTGCGACTACCGCTGCATCGACATCGGCGGAACCCACAGCGCGGAGACAACGCTCCATCAAATCGTTACGTGCGGCTCTACTTCTCCCCGTGGCGCCCTCGGCCCCAGCGGTCCCACCTGTACCCGCAATTCCAGCGCATCTGATGACGCCCAAAACCCCATCTATGCAGACACCGATGTTAGCGATCCAGTCTCCTGGAGCCTGGGAGCCGCGAGGGCGCGTTTGGTAGTTCAAATTCAAAT
>JALPCB010000267.1:0-18247 GCA_026538395.1 Cryptococcus sp. GC_Crypt_3
GGGTAAAAAGCAAACTAGCACCAGTGCCGCTTTCCCCTCGGCTCCCTCTCTCCTTGTCCTGCTTCACCCTGCTTCACCCTGCTTCACTCAACGCGTCGGTCGGGTCAGTCATTATCGTGCATGCTGCAATCACTATACCCCACATTATCATTGCTATTCACACACATACACGAGAGATAAACACCCGCACTACCGGTCTTTGACGGCCTCATCAAGCAGTCAATAGGATAACGAGGTAAGTCAGCGTGCTGATGCATGCTTGGACGCGCAGCCCACTGTTCAATGAGAAATCTTGCAATCGGCTCACACTCCCGCTTGATTTCTAGGTAGTCTTCGCTACTTCCCGCGCTTTCCATCGTCGATCGCGGGCTCTTTCAAAAACGCCAGAAAACCACGTCGCTGGTGCGATCGCTACTTCTGCCCAGAGCGTTGCCTTGCATACCCTCCAAGCAGGAATCGCGGTTTGCGCAATTCGATTCAGAGAAGCGCAGCACCCCCGCGATAGAGTCGCAGGAAATAACCACAGCGACAACGGAATAACGACATGCTCCGACCTCGCGGCGCGCTATCACCTTCGTCCCCGCCCAACAGCCTCGAGCCCGATACACCCATGTCGCACTATTCCTCGCGCGTGCACGCGAACCGCGAGTCCGTAGACTCGAACGCTGGCAATGCCGGTATCGCAGGAGCTGGATCAGCGGGAGCAGGAACGACGGACTACTTTCCTGATGGCTCAGGATCTGGAGACGCGAGCGCGAGCGGGTTCGAGGATCACGCCGCTTCGGCGCAAAGACGGATGTCCGCTGGAGCCAAGTCCAACGCTAGTTCCAGCAGCAACGAGAAGCGATCGCCCACATTGGGCGGACCGAGTGCGGGGTTGCAAGGCAGGAGAGGCAAGGGAGGTGGGCTGAGTCTGAACTTGGGTGCGCTGGTTGGAGGCGGCAAGAAGGGTAAAGGAAGCAGACTTGGTGAGTCGCCGCTGCACGCTGGTCATTCTGGGAAAGATGTCGAGAAGTGCGGTTGCTGCTTGCCCCAAAGATTCTGGGACAGGACTGCTGCATACGACCGCATGATTGGGATCTTACTGACGCTATCGTGTTTACTTCCAGGTCTGTCTCGAAGAGGGTGGCTACTTGTCACTGTCGTTGTCGGCTTCATCCTCGTGACAAAGCTACTTTTCAGTAAGTCCAAATGCACCTGCTCAGTATCGGCATTCTTTACGATTTGATACCACGGTACTGATACACCTTTCCTTACAGCCCCAAGCGAACCCGCTCATTCTCACAACACCGACAACTCCATGCTCATACCTCGAGATTACCTGAACAACTCTATGGCCGATCCAGCGCCGTTCGAATTCTGCCCAGTATTCGGTCCAGGTGACGCTATAGCCGCGCGACGAGGACAATTTGAGCTGTTACGGAGTCGATTGCACATAGGTACCGGGGCGAGAGTGCAGCGGGTCCTGCAGAAGGCCATGGGCGGCGCGCCTGTGACGATGAGTGTGTTGGGAGGTTCAGGTGAGTTGCCGCATTATTGTTCAACACCCAGTGTCTTGATACTACATAACATTGGAGTGAAACGGTCGTGCTGTGCAGCGTTCAAGCACTTGCGCTGACAAACATCTCAGTCTCCTCTTGCGTTGGCGCCGGCGACGATGCCGTTCACGAAAAATGCTACCCTCATAAATTCTTCGATTGGTGGAACACTGTCTTCCCCCATCCTGCCAACGAACTCACCAACGGCGCTACAAAGAAAACCGATTCGGCCTATTACGCTTATTGCAACTCTCACCACTTGCCGGACAAGACAGACTTGGTCATACTCGAATTCGATGCGGCGGACCCCAAGTGAGACTTCATCATATCTGCTCCCATGATATGGGCCACCTCATGTACGATAGAGCTAACGCTGAAACTCCCTTAGCGACCCCGAGTGGCTCCAGCACTTTGAGCTGCTTGTACGCTCTGTCCTCGTGCGACCTGAGATGCCAGCGGTCATCGTCCTTGGCCACTTCAGTCCCCAGGTTCAAGCGCAGAACGGCTTTGCTGGCCCAGAGTTACTGCACAATGCGGTCGCGCAGTTCTACGATGTTCCTCATATCAGGTGAGCATTGGTGTCTCGCAAAAAATATCTGCATGCTGATATTCCACTGTGTAGTGTGAAAGGTGTGCTGTACGAGCAATATCTCCAGACACCTGATCAGGCTCGCTCGGCATTCTACCATGATCCAAATCATGCCAATGCGGCTGGACACGATCTGATTGCAGATGTCCTTATCTCTTACATCATGTCGCAAGTGTGCGCTGGATGGTCCGCAATTCAAGGTCATTCGTACGACGTTCCTGCTTTGGGTACAGAGGGCGACTCGACATCATCTCCGCCATCTCTACTGGGCGGTGTCGGTCTGCGTAAGGGTATGCCGGGACAGGATCCAGGGGATGGAGTGTCAGCAGGATCAAGCTTGGCAGAGCGTTATCAAGGTCTTCGAGTGCCTCAAATGAGGTTGAACGATCGTCCTCATGATGTTCAGCAGTTCAGAGAAATCGAGCCGTTCTGCGTTGCAGCGAGCGATCTGATCAACCCTTTACCCCCGAGTCTGTTCTATGGCTCGGGATGGCACACATATCATCCGCCGAAGAACGCCATACACGAAGACAGACATTATTGGTGAGTACATGTAAGCTTATAAATGAGAAAAAAAAACTGACAGCGGAACGTATGGGTAGGTATGCCGAACAACCCACCGCTCGCTTGCGTATCCCCCTCAAACTGGGTGCCGGTGACGTCGGAATCTATTTCCTCCAATCTCCTGTCGACAAACCCCTTGGCGTAGCGAAATGCTGGGTCGACGACAACGTGGCTGGTGGCAAGGATCTGCACGGCACAGCAGAGGTGGACGACGTGATTGCCACGTGAGTAGATTCATGGCGTACTTGATTGGAGGAGGTCAGCGCTTATACTGACGGCTGTTTGCAGATTGTACATGATTGATCGAGGTGTCTCGAAGGGATCGCATTTCGTGAGTTGCCTGTTCACGATTGACGTGAGACATGAGACTGACCACGTGGTCCGTGCGTAGGTCGAATGTCAATTACAAGGTGAACCAGGCGGTTCTTCTCCACCATTCAAGATTCTCGGAATGTGCGTGATCATTTTACAGAGTCGAGATGATGAGAGCTGACAGTGTGCTTGTCGTTTCTTAGCTTTACAACATAAGCATGGTGGTCTTTGGGAGCACTAGCTGTATATAGGTGAATAAGCAAACCTTTAGATTTTGGCTTTGAGCGAGAAAGCGAGGTACGAAAAGCACACAGATCACGACGAGTGGGGTGGTCAAGTGGAAGAATGAGAGGGTCGAGACACGGTCGGGTAGTGGAGCAGAGGAGCAGTGGAGAGTCGCCGTACATTATCACATTCTGCATTGGTACTGCTATTGCTGTTGCTGTCGGTGTTGGTGTTCCTGCTTTGCTGTCATCGAAAGAGCCTCTTGTTAACGAGGTAGAGGAACAAAGCAACAAAGCTACAACGGCGATAAACCGATATTCCCGAATGACCACGTGACCACGTGGCACTCCATCTCCGTATTCTTTACAGCGTACACGGTACAACCCACCAACTCGGTACTGCCGCATGCACAAGTTTCTAACATTCCACAACGTGCTTTGATAGTGTCATAACAACGAGTCCGACAACGACAATCGTACAAAGCAAAATATGTTGACAGGTCTCCGAGTAGCACGTACCGCCCTTCGCGTGAGTGTCTCTTCTGCCTTGCTGCCCTTCCGCCTTTCTGCCTTTCGGAGGGTATAAGCGAGTGCTGGAGGTCGAGCTTGAGTTCGAGATGGCATCGGGGTTTGAGGATGAGGAAGAATCAGACATGACGGCCATCGCGGAGGATTGAGCCGTCAGATACCTGTCATCTCGCTTCCATGTCTCACGGGCCATACCGACGTCACGAGTCTGAGAACCAGAAGAATGTAAATGGACAAGTACAGAGCTGACATCACCTCCATGCTTCACCTGCTTTCTTCGACGACTCTCCACTCTACTCTGCGCAACGCCAAATCATTCATTGCTTGTCGACATACACACGATACGACGAACATCCAACGATCATCTCATCCTGGTCCCTCTCTTTCAATTTCAATCGCTCGCTCTCGCTCGCCTACCCCCGCGCTCACAGCCGCTGAAGGGCGCGTCGCAGCGCCGTAATCTCTCTATCCACGAGTATCAATCCGTCGAACTCCTCAACTCTGTGAGTTCGCCTCTCTTCTCCACATTATC
This sequence comes from Cryptococcus sp. GC_Crypt_3, assembly GCA_026538395.1. NCBI lineage: Eukaryota > Fungi > Basidiomycota > Tremellomycetes > Tremellales > Cryptococcaceae > Cryptococcus > Cryptococcus sp. GC_Crypt_3. Next base: position 4,288 of record JALPCB010000267.1, read on the forward strand.
CCAACACCTCGTCGCTCTGTGCCCACAGCCGCTTGATATCTCGAATGTAATAGAACTAATCTACGTCTGTTTGCAGTACGGCATCCCCACGCCAAAAGCCCTTCCTGCTTTCTCTGCCGCCGAGGCCGAGTCGGTCGCCAAGAGCTTTGGTGAGTGCACAGTATCCGTCATGAGCCTCGGTTCACCTCTGGAGCCCTACATACGGCGACTCGCTTCGATGACACGCGCTAACGCACTCTACTTCTAGGCAAGGACGAGCTCGTCATCAAGGCGCAGGTCTTGGCGGGAGGACGAGGAAAGGGTCACTTTGACTCTGGTTTCCAGGGTGGTGTGCATATGGTCGACTCGTGAGTCGCGCTCGTTCAGCCGCCGTGATAGTACCATACACTGACTCGGAATGAAGCCCCGCACAAGCAAAGGAGTACGCGGAGAAGATGCTTGGCCACAGTCTGATCACGAAGCAGACTGGTGCTGGTGGCCGATTGTGCAACGCCGTCATGCTCGCCGAGCGAATGCCCCCTCAGAAGGAGTACTACGCTGCGGTGCTCAACGACCGTGCGCGGGGCGCACCGGTCCTCGTCACCTCCTCTCAAGGAGGCATGAACATCGAGGACGTGGCCCACGACACTCCCGAGGCCATCATCACCACCACCCTCGACTTTGAGAACGGTATCAGCAAGAGCGAGGCCCTCGCCCTCGCCAAGCAGCTCGGCTTCCAAGCTGGCGCCCAGGAGAACGCCGCTGACGTCTTCGCAAAGCTCTACACTATCTTCAAGGAGAAGGACGCCACGCAGATCGAGATCAACCCCCTTGCCGAGTTGAGCGACGGCCAAGTCCTCTGGTCAGTCGTCATCGTGTACATACGTAATCATCATACGTCCCATTACTGACATGACATGACGCGCAGCATGGACGCAAAGTTCGGCTTTGACGACAACGCCGACTTCCGCCAAAAGGACGTGTTCAAGCTCCGTGACATCACTCAGGAGGATCCTCAGGAGGTCGAGGCCGCCGAGGTGGGTCGCACTTACGCCCCAGAATTCAATTTGCATAAAACTTTTGCTGACTGCCTGTATCTTCGTCGCGCAGTACGGCCTCAACTTCATCAAGCTCGATGGAAACATCGGCTGTCTCGTCAACGGTGCCGGTCTCGCCATGGCTACCATGGACGTCTTGAACCTCCACGGCGGATCTCCTGCCAACTTCGTGAGTCACGAAGCTTGCGGTCAGTAGGAAAGACGACGCTGACTTTCTGTGGAACGTTGCTAGCTCGATGTCGGTGGCGGTGCTACTGCTGACGCGGTGAAGAAGGCCTTCGAGCTGTTGTTATCATCAAAGAACGTCAAGTCGATCTTTGTCAACATCTGTGAGTGGCTTCTTCCTCTTACGCAACGGCCTATGGACTTGATGGCTGACGCGTGTTCACGTTCTTTAGTCGGCGGTATCATGCGATGCGACGTTATTGCCGAGGGTATCATCAAGGCTACTCGCGAGTTGGAGCTGTCAATCCCCCTTGTCGTCCGATTGCAGGGAACCAAAGAGGCAGAGGCTAAGAAGTGAGCATTGTCTCGACATCCGCGTCAAGTTTGTCGTTTGCATCACCCATACTGATACTATGATTCAGGATGATCAAGGAGTCTGGTTTGAAGATCTTCCCCTTCGGTAGGTACTTGGCCGTCATCACCTCGTCAAATGACAATGGATATAGAGCTGATCCAAATGCTATCCGTAGACGGCCTCGACGAGGCTGCTGCCAAGGCTGTCGAAGCTGCTCAGTAGATACATATGGTATAACCAGTCTTCTGGCGTTACGTTTGATATGCTTGGGATGTCATGTATCTGCTGCAGTGTTCATTCTGGTTGCTGGTGCTAGTGCGATTCGAGACGATGCTACAATAAAACACTGGTATGAACTGTACAACAGAGAGGGACAGAAGGCGCTCAAGTGATGGCTACGATGTCAATGATCCCCATCTAATACACTTTGGACATCTCGTAATCGACCTCTGACGCCTTTCACAGTGTCCCCTCCCAGGTCCCGGAGCTGGTTGAGTATCTTGCGTATTCGCGGACTGACTTTTGATAGTGCTGCAGCATGCTCTGTCATGGCTTCCGAGAGAAGCTGCCATGTTCGTAGATCTCTAGCGAACGTGTGTGTCTAATAGCAGGGTAGCATGAAGAAGGGGATAGTCAGTGTGAGACCCAAGTCAAACGAGACGAGGTGGGTGGGGAGGTTATCATATTTTTTCAATCAATGGCACGATACGGTTCATACTTACGGGCAGATAATCAAGTCCAGCTTGAGCAGCGGCCAGACTCCACGCAGTCATAATGACCAGATCCAGCGCGGCGTTTGCTATATATTCCTCAACACCACTAACGCCGCCCTCGACCCCCCTCAGCTCTTTCGTGCAGAAGCGACGGACCATCGCTTCTGCTTCGTGCACTGGGCGAGCGGTGGAGGAGTGGATCGTGGAGCGGAGTAAGAGGGACAGGTCTTGGATTGTCTTCAGGAGCCATGAGTCGCCTTCGGACATTATTAGGACTTGTAGGTAGGATGAGAGTAGGGACGATGGTGAGGTGGAGGCTGAGGAAGATGAGGGTAGGAGCGAGTTGTCGATGGCTAATTTGAGCTGTGAGACAGTCGTTAGCTTCGTTTGTGCACAGATGCATCCGAGCCGATGCGTCATAAGATCGGCAGTGATAGCGAGGTGTTGTTGTACAATGCGATAGGAGACGTACATTTGCGCCTGTCGGAGATCGTTGGTCGAGTACACAATTGACAAGTCAGCTCAGCTTCAAACAGCATTCAGAAAGACACGCCGCGACTCACGCAAGGCCTTGAGGATGTTCTGCGTTTCCTTCTTAGCGAAATCCTCCGGCTCGAGATGATTGACATATCTGCGACGGCGAGTTCAGCTCATGACAACAGACAGTCCAAAACGACTCCAGAGGAACATCAGCTGACGTACCTAGACAGCGCACCAATAAGGAGGATGACGACGTCCCTGTGACTCGGGCCTATCCTCGATGCGTAAAGAATAGGGAACTCCGCTCCATTCTTCTGTAGTAACATACCAAAAGCGTGATCTCGCACACGCATTATATACTCCAGATCATGCTTATCGATAGCTTGGTACAGCTCATACGCTTGCGGCGGTCTAGCGAACGCTTTCGATGTGCCCCACTGATCATCTCGATTTCCTGTAGTTGTAGTTGTAGTCTTCCCTTTGTCTTTCCGCCATGAGCCTTGAGCATCACGGATCGTCGCTCGCTCCAGTTCCCATTCGGCGTCTTGCAGCGCTTCGGCCAGCTCCCGCTCGCGCTGGATCTGCCGCGTCTGACGATCTAACTCGAGCTCGGATTGGAAGAACGATTCTTTTGCTAGTGCCGAGGAAGAAGGGAGCGGGTGCAGTAGGATCGGTGAAGGTGGGAGTCGCGGAGAACGGGCTTCGCCCGTGTGTTGAATGTGATGTGCGGTGGTTGGCGAAGTCGGTCCAGCCGCCGCACGACGTTCTGTCGAAGCGGCACCGTGTCCGCTCTGGGTCAGCTGCGCGGGATCGCCAGCCATGATACCTGTTGTATCTGCTGTGTGCGGGCGAGTAAGTGCAAGAGTTAGAGTGCAGAAAGTGTCTGTAACGTGGACAATAATTCGCTTTGATGGGCGCTTGCTGGTTGCTGGTCGCTGGTCGCTGTACGAGAGTCCGCTGTGGGGTCTCCGCAGTGATGGCCAGGAACCAACCGCTGTTTCTGTTTCGAAAGATGAGTAATGATAATCACGATAATCACGATAATAATAATAATGGAAAAAGTCGGTCCTGCTACTATCATCGCGACTGTCTTCGAAGCATACTCTGACGGTAGCTGTTTCATACACGTTGAGGATTGAGGGCAAGGAGCGATCCCAGCACACGCTCGAAACTCACTCGAGATGACGGTAGAAATACACGATTCCAACTCGCGCTCGCGCTCGCGATCACGATCATCGTCAATATCAACCACGTCGTCCAGTGCAGCTCTACCGACGTTCGAAGCGCTCGCTCCGCCACGCCCGCCCACAACAACGGCTGAAGAAGAGACGCGGATACGTGTTCCTGGATTGGAGAAGGAGGTGCGGCTCAAAGTCGATGCTGGGCCAGGATGCGGCGGGATCGCGTGGCCTGCTGGCGAGGTGAGTGGTGGCTCATCCCGCTTTCCTAAGCTAGAACGTTGTTCAGCTACTTCTTCTCTGGTCTGGGCCTGTTCGAAATAAATACTGATATATCGTTGATCGATACAGGTCCTGTCCCGCTATATAGCATATAGACATGGCATAGATCCATCTCGATTAGCAAATAAGACGATCATCGAACTAGGCTCGGGAACAGGACTGGTAGGTATCGTAGCAGCGATGCTGGAGCCGAGCGCGGCGGTATGGGTGACTGACCAAGCGTGCGTAGTCTGGTGTCCTGGTCCTTGTTGCTTGTATATGCGCTCATCACACTCAATCCTCTTCTACTTCTGCGATAGACCGCTACTTGGGTTGATGGAAGCCAACGCTTCGCTCAATCTCACTTCGAGCGATACCGAATCAAATACAAAGACAAGTACAAAGACAAGTACGAAGACAAATATCCACATCGCAGAACTCAATTGGGGAGAGACAATACCTCCGTCCATACCTGCGCAAGAATGCTCAGTGATCCTAGCGGCAGATTGCGTTTATTTCGAAGTACGTCGCTCGATGCGATCCCGGACTCGTACGCCGCGAGGCGGGATACACAACCAGTCGTGCGAACATGTACTGATCGTTTGAACGAAATTTCCAGCCCGCTTTCCCGTTATTGGTTCAGACGTTATGCGAGCTGGCGCCTATAGGCAAAGACATCGAGATCCTGTTCTGCTGGAAGAAGAGGCGGAAAGTACGTTACTCTAATCCAATTCGGAATAGCAGGATACGGCGCTAACGATACTTTCGCAGGCGGACAAACGATTCTTCGCCATGTTGAAGAAACACTTTGACTGGGGAATCGTAGAGGACGACAGGGAGGGCGAGAAAGAGCGGTATGCGCGAGAAGGCGTGAGCTTGACTCGATTACGGAGACGGAGGTGATAGATATAGTATTGAGTATGTATGTTGTTGTCTAGTTGTCTGATGATGCATCTCATCATTGGTCGATGAGGCATTGAGCAGGTGAGAATACGCCACTGTACTCAGCACGGCTCGCTGTTGGTCTAGATGCATTCAGCATCTACAATCCTTATTGACGCCCAGGGTCAGGGAACGAATGCCAGTACAAGAACATAGCGCCAATATCGCACAAAGATGCATAGATTATCACGCACGCTCCTTGGCCTCCTTCATAGGCCTGAAGCAGAGCGTCTCCATCCCCGTGGCTTTCCGACTCGCGCTGAGCAACTTCCTCAGTCCGTCCAGCTCCCTATTGAAGTCGTCCGAGCTCTTCTGTCGGCGATAGGCTTGCGAGATCGTGTCGTAGATCTTGGACAGGGTCTCGGTCGCTTGGGGCGTCACGTAGGCGTTTACTGATTGATGGAAAAATTCTATTTCCAATGTTGCCTATACCACATAAAATACATCAGTCATCGTGCACCCTGCCTCATATCGTCGAAGCTGCTGCGAAAAGCCAGACTAGAAAAAGAGGAAGAGAAACAAGGCGTTGACTCACAGTCAACATCCCGCCTGTACCGTATTTCGGTATCTGCTGGAAACACCCCAATGCCACCTCTGTGATCTGATTGACCAGAGCTTCCAGAACCCTTGGGACGAGAGGCGGCGTGACGTCTCCAACCTTGGCATGCGCTTCGACCAAGAGTAAGATCGCTTTGTGCATATATGGTCGGACCTCTAGCCACCGCATCCATGGACATGCACGATCAGCCCTGAACTTCTGTGTGACAAAGTAAATTGCGATGTGCTCACCAGTAGGTTTGGGCGTGTTGAGCCAATCCACATCGCCATGCAGGATACCTTCTTCCACGACTTGCACCAGTGCGCCAGAACGACGCGCCACGTAGTCCCGGAAGACCATCTGGTCCATGTTCTCCACCACTTCCGAAAGCAAGGTTTGATCTTTGTTCATATCGACTTCGAGGAGACTGCCGACTCGCGTCGCCAACGAGCGCAGAGTAGCCTGCCGCAATTGATGAAATTGGGCGAGTGTGACTAAAAGTCGTGTATCCTGAGGGGCAGAGTCAGAACCGCGGTTCTACTGATTATACGAAGGATACGCACCACGTCTGACACGGCACTCGCTTTGGAGCTGACAGCTACTCTACTCGGTCTTCGACCGGCTTGATTGGTCTGAACGTCCGTGGCAGAGTGCAGCATCCCGTCGAACTCGAAGCACAATGTGTCGACAAACTTCTCTCGGATTCTTCTCTTGAAATTGGCCGGTAATGCCTCCTTCTCCCCCGAGCGTATAGCGACCTTCTTCGATGATGTGACGACGCGTATTTGGAACTCCTCCATTATGCTGAGATAGCGAGTGGCAATCTTGGTGGAGCCAGCGGACGACCAATCTTCGAGGTTGTGCAGGATCTTGGCGTCTGCAAGATCGTCAGCGGTGTGAAGCTCAACAGCAGATCGCACGACTTACCCCTTGTCCACGTCGCAGCAATGACTTCCTCGAAGCGCCATCTCAGCGAATCCAGCATCGATTTGAGCCCACTGACAGCTTCCGGGCCCACGTCCACGCCCACCAATTCCGCCGCACATTCTCCTACGTCATCGACAAGCCTTTCCGAGAAGTACGCCGCGGTGATGACGGACGTTCCTGGCGGGACGAAAGGAGGAATGAGTGATTCCTGGTCATCTTTCTTGGCTGCAGCTTCGGCAATAGCGACATCTGACAAGGTGAAGAATTGGGACAGAGTGGTATTGTACAGCTTGATGATTTCGAGCGCCATATTACGACAAGTGGAAGTAGGTCGGCGGGAGGCAGGCGTGTTCCCAGAAGAGTCTCGCTGATCTGCACTTAGCTTCGTCCTCAAGGGAGCTGAGCCTGAAACATTTCTCACCTTGCGGTACTTGCCGTCCATGCAAGCCTTGGCAATTTTCCAGAAACCAGGTAATGACCTAGCGACATAATCAGAGAGTTGCTTCACGAGCGTCTGAATCGCTAGCCAAGCAGCATCCACGGCCGAGGCTGCATTAAGCGACAACGACAACAGGTAAGTCAAACATTCGGCGCTCGTACTAGCTGTTTGGCTTACGAGCGAGTTGGTTGATGGCATAGTCAGTCGATGCGAGCTGTCTTCGCAGCACGTCCGCCGATGCGTTCGACGAGGACGGCTCTGACGAGCAGAGTCTCTGCGCAGCTATAAATCACGCGTCAGCTATTTAAATAGATAGTTCTCGATCATAATGCCATGACCCACATTTGACTCGATCGTGCGCTTTGGTGTAGATTGCCTTCATCGTATCCAATATGTGTCCATGCTGGTACTCGAGATACGCCCAAGCGGGCTCATCACTCTGATCAAGTTCAATCAAAATCCTATCGCGCCACGGGCGACATCAGCACGCAACCACCTTTCCGTCCAGCAGCACTTACTCGATAGTGCGCTCTTGTTCCTCGACGGGCCGATTAGGATCTTTGAGTCCTGCATCGAGCTTGGTCCGCATGTCACTCATGATCCGCTCCACGGATGTCCACACTTTATCATAGACCCTTTTCTGCTGCTCCTTCGATGCCGTTACTCCAGGTATGAGCTGTCCGGCTCTTGATGATTGGAGGAACGAGCCTTTCTTGTAATCTCGCAAAGCCTGATCGTATCTCCCCTACATTATAGCAGTTCCAGCGTCAGCAACGTCGAGTGAAGCCCACGGCTCGATGGAACGGAACTCACAGCGCTGATGGACTCGACCAGCTGTCCGGGCAGGTTGAAGAGGAACTTTGATTTCTCGAATACGCCCAAGGTGGAACGGAGTTTGGATGCTTTTACCGCGTTCTCCAAGACGGGCAAGAAGACCTGGTCGGCTCGGTGCCCAGTTACTGTAGCACGAGCTCGTCAGCTTCGGCACTCAACAACGTTACGGGAGTTGAGGCAGCATACCTTTGAATATCTCTCGTAGTTCTCTTGTACCATGGTCGGTCTCCTCCGCCAAGAAGCCCTCGCGCATATCGCGGTAGACCACTAGTGAGAACGGCGTATGATCAGCGACGAGGCGAAGGTGAGACAAGCTGGATATCTACTCGCCATCACTACTAGCTTTGACAGCGACGAAGCGATCAAAGTTCTCCTCTACCAGGATCCTGACGGCCTCGGACCTCGACTCGATCGCTCGTTCCAGATGACTGATACCTCTTCTGAGATCTTGGAACGACGCGTCGGGGTGGTGCGCGGATAGGAATACTTTGGGGTCGAACGCTTTTGACGATAGTGAAGTTGCTGTGCCTGCTCGGGGGAGTTATGTAGATTGGAACAGTCGGAGATAGATGGGTCAGCTATTTGTTCTATTTATGGTATTGGAGACGGAGACAGTCGTCGACAAGACGTAGTCGGGTTCGTCGAGGGACGTGAAGTGAAGAGGTGAATACACGTACGAGTCCGGAGATCCAGCTCGGCCGCTCTGTCGATATCATCATCATCATTACCAATCCGTCAGCTCATTCCATCCTGTAGGACATCTGCCCATATCCAAAGCTGATAGACAGCTTCGCGTGACGAGACACAAGGACTCACCCAGACAACCGTCCCCTCATACCGAGCGGATCCATTTCCTCCGCCATCCCTCCATCTTCCCCAGTCATCGTGCCCGCTAACGGCCCCTCTTTCTCATGATCCACATCTTCCCATACTTCAGGTTCCAGCGTCGAGATCCCATACAGCTTCAGCACTGCTCAACCATCCATATATATCAGCATCAGCCCGTCTACGCACGTGATACCATTAAGAAGGTATTATGGGCAGGTAAAATATGCCAGTGGAACGTCGAGAGTGAAGAGAGTGAATTTGGTGTCGAGCGTGACTTACGCGCTGCTTCGTCCACGTCTCGTCTGCTCATATTCGCTCAGACCGCTGTGGAAGCTCGTTCGCCTAGTCAAGATGTTGGACCGCGTCGAATAGGGTGAACGCCGAACAGCAAAGCAGAGACAGCAAGCAACAAGTAGCAAGTAGCCCAGAGACCACCCGTAATGACGACCAACAACAACCGGGTGGCCGTAGTGGCCCCGCATTCGACCTTTCCCTGATAATGGCAACTGCATAGTCATATTGACGGTATGTGACATCCTTGCACGACGTAGTGGTAACGCCAATAGGTCATCGGTACAACAACATGCATACGTCTCAATAGGGCGCATGTAATAGCAAGGATGTCAGTCTACCGTTGTACCATCATTATGCTGATCAAGCCTCGCTCATTACCCATTCCGCCTAGCAAGCGCTAAAATGCAAGAATGCTCTTGTCACAAGTATACGCGCATGCTTGGGTGAACTCGCAAGCCGTAATCACGTCGAAGCAGAGCTGACGCGATCCCTTCGGACCTTATCCTTATCCTTTTTCTCCTTGTCCACTCTCGCTTTGGCCCTAGCTCGCCAACCGAGCTTACTGCCATTCCCATCCGCGCCTTGATCCTCTTTATCCTTGTGCTTGTCTCTCCTCCACGGTCGGGCGCGTCCAGTATTCTGCCCGCTTTCTCGATCCTCGCTATTCCCGCCATCCACGTCATCGATCATGCCTTCTAACACCTCGTCCGTGCCCTCGAAATACTCTCCATCCTCCTCCTCTTCCTCGGGAACATAGGTAAACGGTCCCGCCTCCGAGGAAGGATGAGGGTTGAATATCGCTTCTATGATGATCTCCGGAGGTAAGTCGTGGATGCCTGAGCGAGACTCCGCATTTCGTCGACGAAGATGATGCGTATGATGTCGGTGGTGGTTGTTGATACTTGACAGTGAGAGGACCAAGGGAGATGGTCCAGCCGCGTGCCTTTGGCTCAGTCGGTCAAAATTGGTATTGATGCTAAGCGGTGTAGCTGATAACGGTCCAGCTCGTTCCGGAGAATTGCCAGGACCAGGCACGCGCTGTAAGCTCCTTGTAGGGCTGTTCTGCAGACTACGTCCTTCATCAGTCTTCTGAAGATGATGCTCGTACGACTTGTAATTGTGCGCAGGCGAAGTGTTGATGTTATGCGTGCTGCCATTATGACTATCTTGGGCAGAGGAGACCCCCGACAGACGGGTCTGGACGGGGCCGAGACCGAGTGAGGAGTCGGATGACGAATTGGAGGGCGTTCTGGCCAAGAAGACTGCGTTGACTCCACTTAGCCCTAAATCAAGCACTGATCTCAACGCCAAGATCATAACTCACGATCATTTCTAATGCTTTCTTGGCCATCCCCGCCGATCAGATCACTGACGCCAGTGACATGGTGACCTTCTTGCATGGGCGGACTGTATACTCGTTAGCGAATCTTCACCGTGAACATGATAGCTGACTCACGCCGCCCACTTATCTTCCCCGCCGATCCAGCGCATGTCCACAGTGACCTGTCAAGAATACAGTCAGCCTTTCAGAACGTCATGTAGAGATTCAGGACTGACCTTGATGGTAGCATTGGTTCTGCTACCTCTCAAGAGGAATCTGCGTGTGTGCCTCCCCTTGCCCGCGAAAGCTGCCAAATCGATATCCACTACTCCGAAAACAGTCTTCTCTTTCTGCACGTTCTTCCCCTTGTGTCCCTCACTCGGGTTGCTGTCATTCTTGTCTGTGTGACTGGCATGATGGGCGGCAGCCACCATGGAACTCAACGAATGAGGGTTTGCGCCCGATGCTGTAGCGCTTGAGATCGCGGTCGAAGATGGCATCTGTTCGATGATGATTTTCAGGCCGGACTCAGAGTGGGGACCAGCGCCAAGTGAGGGAAGCGCAGGGCCTGGCGGCTGCTGACGGTACGGGAAGGCGCCATCGGCAGTAGCTGTTGCGCTTGGTGGTATAGGTTTACCGAGAGGAATCCGTAAGACATGCTGCAACTCATAGTCCCAGCAGCACGTATGCGACTTCAGCGGTCGACTTGGAGTGATCCCTTGTCGGCTGCCAGACCGTTGTTCGGTGTCGGTTGATTGAGAAATGCCAGTGAGACTAGTGATGGATCGGTCCACTTTCCCCCTCGGCGTATACAGTGAGCCGGAAGCACTGCTTGACGAAGCGGTCGTGGCCATGGAGACCGTTCGACTGAGAGGCCGCCGCACAGGGGTCGCACCATCGTCAAAAGTTTGTAATGGCTCAACGAGCGCCGAGATGGAGGGAGTCGTACCAGATCTTATGGGAGGGTGTTGAATGGGCGTTCGGGCCATAGAGAAATCGCGGTTTGGTGGTGGGATTTGGGAGCTGTTCGAGCTCAACGACGTGTTACGCGACGATGCAATCGTTGATGACCTAGCCTTGACCGTGGGCCGATGGACGAGAATCTGTAAGCCCCCGGACCTATCGCTCGCACCGCTCCTGCTGCTATTTCTGCTAGAATTCTGGGATTGGTCCATACTTCGGCGCATTGGAACGGGCTCCTCCTCGGGCTCGTCCATGAGCCGCGGTGATTCTACAGGTAGCGCGTGGTTGTCGTCTGTCGGTGAAGGAGCTGTCACTTGCTTGAGTGGCGTAGGGTCTGTTGGGCGTTTCATCGGACGATCAGGGGAAGGGTTGAGCGGCGGGATGGAGAGAGCCTTGCGGGCTTGAGGCTTGCTGGGCGATGTTCGCGGGGTAGTGGGAGCAGCAGCTGAAGATGTGGTTGAGAATGTGCGGATGGAAGCGGATGACGCAGAGTGGTGCATGCCGTTGCCTAATTTGAGGTTTGGCAAAGATGGTTTGGGGAGCGGGACTGTTCAAGCGTTAGCCGGATCCCACTACACCCATGTAAATTGGGTGGACACAGCTACTCACCGTGTTCGGTTTTGTGCAGCTCAAGCGCCTCTTTACCCTTTGGCCGCTTCCCTCTGAACTTCCACTGCACGGCAAACTCTCCTTGAAGCTGGGGCACATTGCTCAGTTCGTGAACGGTGACGGTGGCGCTGAAGACGGCATACTTTTGCGAGTCGAACATGTGTCGCAGGCGAGTCGAGAGCTTTGTGTGCTGTCCACGTTGTTCAGCGTGCGTTTGGAGTGGTAAGTATGATGAGGACGAGATTGAGGGGGCGAAAGATGCGTTGCGAGTCATGATCAAGGATGAGGATGAAGAGCGGGACAAAGGACCAGACCGCCCGCTACCACCGACACCGAGGCCATTGACGCTGGAGAGATGTGGATTGACCAAAGCAGGATTCGCAACGGTCGAACTTGATGTAGCCGTCGACATTGTAAGGAGACCATATAGGTGCGAATGACGTTGGCTGTATTGAGTTTATCACCGTCCTTCTCCCGTATTGAGCGGTGAATGAAAGGATGTGATAGCCCGCCTGAATGGACAGTCGCGAGTAATGGCGACGGGTCCCTCCAGCTGTCTCGCGAGTTGATCTGATTTCAGATCCTTCTGAATGATCCTCGATGCAGTCTCTTGCTCAGCAACTCAGCCAGAGAGTTCGACTTTCATGCACCAGCTGTTCAGCATTCAGTTGCGAAGCGGATCGACAAGATTGTTTCTGCGAATGTTGAGGGTAGTCTCTCTGTTATCTTTCCCCAAGATTTCCATCAATGGCGCGCAATGTTTCGATGGGGATCACCTTGTACCTCCTTGATGGCCCTGGGTGATCTGTTTCAAAGGATGCTCGTTGCTCGGCGTGAGAGTCAGCGCGTCACAGACACACTAGAATGCTCGGCCGGGAGGATGCGCGTGATGCCGAATGACCGAAGTGATCGCGTACACGGAGTGAATGATTGCTCGTTGACAGCAAGTTACGGGGAGTGATGCAGCATTGTTGACCCGGGCATGATTGGGGTGATTGGGGTGATTGGGTGATTGGGTGATTGTGTGTTGGTGTGCTGGTGTGCTGCTGCTGCTCGCTGGATGGAGAGACGACTAGTGACTGCTGTTGTCGACGTTGACAAAGTTGTCAGACTCGGTTATCGGCCATTCTCAATTAAGGATTGTTAATGACTGATCGGTGACGTCGTTCAAAACAAAGTTTATTCCATTGCCGCGTCCGGTTTAGACAATAGTGGCGAGTCTCGCTGTATATCATGACTACACCACTGCATCCGACTTCATTGGCATGCATGCTGTTACAAGACATGGAGTAAAATCAGTCCATGGTGGCTCAACACCAATGCTTCGCTTCGCATTCAAGCAGGGTGATATGGCTTGCCGTCGTTGGGACATTGTCCCTACCTCCTTTATCGGAAACGACCTCTTGCTCGCAGTTACACAATTCAAATAGAACTTGCTCGGCCTTCTCTTTCCCCTTCACTACAAGTCATCGCTCACCTATCGCTCCCTGGCCACAGCATCTTGGTACTGAATATATCATCCCCTTGCCGTGACGATAATCACCGCAACTCTTCGTCGTACAACAACGTCCGAGTGAACATGTCGGACACTGATACTCCCAATAAGTCGGCTTTTGCCCAGTAGGGTGACTCATTGAGGGTACTGATGCCCAGTCATATACTCTTCGAACGCTTACAATAGTGCTGTGAAGTGCAGACTCGCAATCAAGAGCTCCATGAGGCGGACCAGAACTTGCAGAGGCGATTGAACCTGTGTGAGTCTCGCTCAGCAGCGGAGTTTTCAAGCTTCATGACAGATAACGCGGCTCGTTCGGACAACGAGCACCACAGTCTGCCGCTTGATGTGGCTCTTGACACAGCGACTGCTCTTATTGATCCGGTATACCCCGCTATATCTTCTAAGCACGTTCACGACGACAAGCGCAAGATTCGTCCATTTGATAGCTTGGAATCAACGACGACTGTCTGACCTGGAAGAGGTGTGAACGGACTGATCATTCTCGTCTCCAACCATGCAGTGAGCGTACATGGGTTACCGTTTAGTGGGGCTGTATACTGAGGACGGAGCACGTAACT